>OY982577.1:2956688-2994688 GCA_963859945.1 Euplagia quadripunctaria
CCCGCAGGGTGAGAAGGCAAACTCATTTATGCAGCTGCCTTCGGCACCAATGACCCACCTGTATAGGGGGTTTCTCGTGGACTTAGTTCGACACGTATGTATTGAGTAACCATCTCCTTGCTTAAAGAGTTGATAGTGCGGGGCCGTGGTCCCGCATGTTAATTCTTCGTTGTACACGTAGAGTTGGCCGGACGCGTGCGCCGTAATAAATAGGTTGCTCGAGCCCGGCACCCATTTGATGCAAGTCACTCGGGTTTTATCGATCAGTCTCTGAAATACAAGTAAATAACAGATTAGTTACCGATATCGAGTTGGTATCTCACATCTAAATGCATAACAAAAAATTTATGTTTTCGCTAATCCATATTATTATATTTTTCATTTTAAAGACAGTGTCTTGATGAACAGGAGGATATTATTTTGCCTTCATTCCCTACACAGCGCGTTATAGGTAAAGACAGAAAAAAAATAGCTCTTAAAAAGACAGAGGCACGACTTGAATCTGTTCGGCACAGCATCAAAAATACGATGTGTGGTAAGCCGTACAGCCTGTACCACATATGTGACGTAGAATCTAAGCAGGCATCGAAATGGCGGATAGGTCGATTCAACTTCCTCTTAACAGGTTTCAATTTACCATTAGACTTCAATGAGGTTAAGAATGAATTTTTATCGAACTAAGTGAATGAGTGGAACCGCTTTTCAAGCTGTTAAAACATATTGCAGCCTTCTAGAACTTCTCCTACACAAAGCAGAGACATAATCCTAATGCCTAATATCCTGGCAATAATATCTTAAAAACAATAATATAAGTTTTGGGGCAAAGGGAGTTCAGGCCACAAGGCTATCATTATCTTGCAATAGGTAGGTACAATGAAATGTAAACCACTGCCCACCTAATCGACAATGTAACACATCCATTGCTAATATCGAAGCCCTTATCGTTGTTTCCTATTTGTAGCTGGTGTCACAACAAATCGTGGAACAGAAATATATATGTTGTGGATAATATATTCATGATAATGCAGAATATTTTGATACTGTAAATAGCTAGATGTTGCTGGTTATTTGTAAGTATTAAGGCAAGCTTTATAACTGATAGTTACTAAATATTGTTATGGTATCTATATATTAATACGTGAAGCGAAAACTTTGGATCCCTTTTTACGAAAATTGGGCGGACGGAGGAGTATGAAATTTCGCACACTTATAGTTTATACAGAGAAGTGACGAATGCTAATTTTTTTAACAATATTTGCTACAAAATTAAAAAAATGCAAAAACGGGTACATACAGCTACGAGTGTCCAGTATATATTTTGACCTGTCATGGTACAAAAGTCTATACAATGACAGGTCAAGTAATATTGGCCAATGAAATAAACCATAGTCGAAATTCGACCAGACAATTTAGTAAAATATTGTTAAAACTATCTGGTGATTTAAAAGACTGGCCGTGAGTTTGTTTGCATGATTTTTTCTCACAAGGCTCAACAATTTGGAAACGGGCGGTTATAGCTCGACACAGGCAGAGACGATATTATCTGTAATCATTTTGTTTTCTTTTTATAATTTTACATTTATCAAAGCAACCTACTGTTAGCTGACTCTGTGTGTGTTGATCTATAATTTTTAATTATAATTCTTTTTTAATTGCGAATTTCGAATTAATGACTAATTTTATGAAATAAAGATATTGAATTTCATAGGCAAGACCAAAGGGCTGGTTCACGGGAAATACCCTGTGAGTTTTGATTCCCTTGCGAGTGTCGATTTCGATGTCGAATTTGCGGCATAAACGGCTGTATCTTTTGATTGCGTTGGCTTAGAAATTTGATTTTTTCACAGCTCCAAGGGACAGTAGACGTGAGTTATTGATATAAATTCCAGCTTAATACCTCCACGTGTTCCTGAGAAAAAGGGTCTTGACAGACAGACCCACGGACGGACAGACAACAAAGTGATCCTATAAGGGTTCCTTTTTTTCCTTTTGAGGTACGGGACCCTAAAAATATAGTTCAACTTAAAAGCGGCACGGCGTAATAGACGTTCCTTAAAAGCTTGAATCGCACAGTGATATAAGAGGGTAATTACGATTGTCTTTATTGTGATTTTGCAATACCCCGTTGTTTCTCGTTAAATGCTGTTAAAGACGATCATTGACAGCGTGGAAATACCTCAACTTCTGCCTGCCAAACCATGTTTTAAATATTTAGCAATTTGGATTTCACCTGTATATTAATTAAAACAGATGTAAAATACATCTTACAAATGGAATAAAATAAATTAACACACAATGAAACATGTCTATGATTTCACTTTCTACAGGACGGTATATACCAAAAGATAAACAGTGCTGCATAAATTATAGAGTGCCCAGTGTGTGGGAAGAGCCACTCTCTTCACACAGCTGTAACCTCGCGGAGGCTGTTTGCGTGGGAAGTTTTTGAATTGTCTAGACCGAGAGTGTGTGGAATTTCATCAGTGCCTGAGGAGTCTATACCGTGACAAGACACGTTATTCCCTTAGGTCACAAAGTAGTAAAGGATCGCAATGCAAAAAGTACAATCGTTTTGAAAAAAACCTGACAAAAAATGAGTCGCACAAGTTATTGTGCGACTCATTTTGAAAAATGGTGGGTAAAACATAACATGCAAAAGTTCATTTGGAAATGCTAATAATTGATATAAAAGAGTAAAAATAATCGCTAAGAAATTTCTAATTGTAAAACAGAAAACAATAATTATAGAAGGAAGACATTTTTGCCAATTGCATAGTCGACATTGGCAAAGTTTCAAGTAAAAGTAGAGCTTGGCTTGGTTACAGTTTTGACTATTCAGAACAGTTTCTCAACACGTGTTATTGCTAGTACCTGGGAGACCGAGTTTCGCTCGGTAACTTTTTGTAAAATCGTCACTTTTTCATTTTTTTTTAAATTGCCTTTTTACAGGAAATACAACTATGCAGTTGAACTTAAAATACAAAACAAAATTTCATCAAAATCGTTAGAGCCGTTTCCGAGATACCCGAAATATAAATGCATATATACAAGAATTTCTCGTGTTGAAATAGCATTGACTCTTGTTTTTATTATCAAAAATATTCATTTGTTTTTTACAAAACTTTAAATATGTAGGTACAGGGATGGCTAAAAAAATTACTGCCCGTTACCCTAGCAGAAGCAGGCCTGAGACGGAGGCGCGACGTGTTGCGCGTGCGCCTCTCTAAATCGGAAGGAGGCAAGGCGCTCCGCTACCAATGGTGTGGCTGCCTTTTATTTGAGGGCGGCCAAAGTCTGCTAGGGTTCTCGGGGACTTCCTTCCTAGGGTATACCCGAGTCCCTTGCGATAGACTCACTTGTAACGGAACACCGTGTGGTTTTAGTCGGTTCGATTCCGACATACCACTTCACCAATAGCCATGGTGAGGTGATGACCCGTGGGGGTTTTTCCACACGAAAAAACACAAAAAAAAGGTTTAGCCAGTGTTTGCAATGTAAGCGCACAAAAATATGTTTGTTACATCACATTACAAATCTTCGAATTTCTCAGCTTTTCTCTACTATAATATGCATGTATACTGCATATTAACCTTCCTCTTGAATCACTCTGTCTATAGTAGTTTTTCAGTTTATCGCGAACAGACAGACAGACGCGGCGATGGACTTTGTTTTATAATATGTAGTGATTAGGTAGGTACCTACCTACCAAATGTTAACTTTTGTTATCCTAATTTAGGCTTCCCGTACCGATAACCACGTCAATACGTGGTTAGATTATGAATTATTATGGAATTGTTAGCTACCCACAAGTTCCGTCCATACAATACACAATAACCTATGCCGAATGCCTATTTTCTTAGGTTAAACTATTTATAGAGACATTGTAAAATAATTTTCTTTAATATAAGTTTAATCTACATTGGTACTAATAACTGCCTAGGTTTATTTGAAAGGACATTTGTTCACAAAAGTGGCTCATAACTGATAATTAAATACTTGGATTAATTATTCTAACAGAAGACAACCCTAACGCCACGCATCGTCGGAAGAGATAAAGAGTTACGCGATAGCAAAAGAGGCAACTTCTAGATGAATATAACTGTAGATAATTGGTAGTGTGCGATCTGAATTGCACTTTATTGTGGTGGAGCAAGGTCGCTATTTATTTAAATGATTTTGTGGAGTTGGTCTTCTATACTGGTACTATTATGTATTTTGTGATAACAGTAAAAGCGTGTTATTATAATATGAAATATGAAGATCACTTACCTCTTCATTGTATAATTTACTTAATTCTTTCTTAATAGGGTCTATGAGTTGTATTTGGCCAGTAGAAAATCCTATAACTAACGACACACTGTCCGGTGTCATCGTGACGGTGTTAAAATCATGGCATGTCGGATTTGTGCCTTTGTACATCTTCTTGTCCACTGGCTTTGTGAGATCTGCCGCCTGCCAAGTAAATTGGTAGTATAGTGACATGCCCTGTTGGATATACAAAGATATCCAATTAGTTTAGCATGCAAGAAAATAAAAATATATAATATTAAATGTAATGATTGCAGATTAGTTAGATTAGTAATGGCCAAGGTACCTAACTAACTATCGGAGGTTGGGGGTTGTAAGCCAAGAGCGAGACGATCTCCGGCCTCCATGAGCGCTTGCCTGGGAGTGACGGGATGGGTTACCCGTCGTCCTAGCAGAAGCAGGCCCGAGACGGTGGCGCGGCGTGTTCCACGCGCACCTCTCTAAATCGGAGGGGGCAAGGCCCCCTCACCAAATTGTGGGGTCGCCTGCTGTCAAGCAGGCGGCCAAGTATGCCGGGGCTCACAGGGACTTCCTTTCTAGAGTACACCTGAGTCCCCGGCATCAGGACCCTGTGACGGAACACCGTGCGGTTTTAGTCGGTTCGAGTCCGACATACCACCTTACCGTTAGCCCCGGTGAGGTGATGACCCGTGGAGGTTTCCACACGTAAAAAAAAAGGGGGTTTGTAAGCCTATGTAATATACTATGTGACAGGACATGTAATATTGAAAAACCAATAATGAGAATACTTGTTACACCTTATAGGGGCTTACAGTGAAGTTTTATATCAGACTCAAACCAACTAAAAACATATGGAGTTCCATTACATAAGGGTCTAAGGGACAAGGGTATGAATTAAGATATAGATTCCCGAAATTAGAAGGTAGCGATGTAACCGATTGACTGCTAGAAACTATATTTATAATTTAAAGAGGAGATTTAAAGAGCTTCTATAGGATTAATTTTTCATTGATTGCTTTTATTGATCGTAGTCATCATCCTCCGCGCCTTTTCCCAACTAAATTGGTGTCGGCATTCAGTCTAACTACGATACGGCCGAACTTTGATATGGAGCAATTGCCATCAGACCTCCACAACCCAATTACTAGGCGATATCGAAGTTCTGTAGTTAGACTAGGTTGTCGGACTTTTTTAGGGCTCCAACTACCCGTAACGAATGCCACAGACGTTTGTATGGCACCCGAGACGGTTTAACATACTCTCCGAGACACGGAGGGGTTTCAATGTGTTAAGAATGGTCACCCATCCTAGACTGACCTGAGTAGTATTACTTAACTTTATAATGTGCTAACCTACTCGTTTACCACTTAGCCACGAGCCTCTCCTCCTGCTCCTATTGGTTATAGTGTGATGTTAAATAGCCTATAGCCTTTCACGAATGAATAAATGGGCTATCCAACACTAAAAAAAAATTTATTTGAACCAGTAGTATCTGGGATTAGCGCGTTCAACCAAACAAAAAACTCTTCAGCTTTATAATATTAGTATAGATATATTTTTGGAATTAGTTTTAGGAAACGTAATTAACCATCTAATAAATTTTAGTGATACCATTTCTTTCTTTCTTTCATAAGTAATATTTTGTTGAATTTAGAAATATATTTTATAATTTTGTTTAAGAATTAGTATTTAATAAAATAACCAAAAAAAAAACAGAATTCATTTCATACATTTTTTCTAATTAAAAGCGAATAAAAGAACTATATCTTCTACCCTCTCTCATTCAAAATATAAAACTAAATGGCTTTTTAAACTTTTCTTGATGTCTATCATTAATATTCTTTTACTATATACCTACATATATATTAGAGATGAAACGGATATCCATTATTCATCTGGTATCTGGCTAGTAAGCTAGTAGCTAAGTAGTTAGACTGACTTAAGGATAAACATGTTTCTAATTTACCTTTCAACACAGCCTTATGTTATATTGTTGCTCAGTTTCATCATTATCTATTTTTTTTAAGCAGCAACATGTGACAGTCGACAATGATTGACTGAATATTATGTGCCGGCTATCTATATTAGAGGTGGGCTGGGTAACCGGTATCCAGCCAAACAGCTATCCGTTTCATCTCTAATTTAAATAATCTCATTTCCACAAATTATACCCTGAATACTAAACACAAAAATTAGAAGAATAGATTCAATTCAATTCAAGAACTATTCTATGAGCATTGTAGTTACTATGAGAATTTTCATTAATTTTTTGATATTATCTACAGTATAAAATATGTACTTATAACACTTTCTATATCATAAAATATATAAAGTAATATTATAATATAAAAACTATGGGGCTGAAAATAACAAATAAATATATTTACAGTATAAATTCCCCATAAAAGGAACACAATAAGGAGATATCTGACAATAAAATAATACTAACAGAATAACAAGCTATTACTCTCTATATTTTGAAAACCTACACATTTGTCATCAAAATTAAAAACCATAACATAAAATTATTGTTTATGTAATTGAGTAAAGTTCAGTCAAATGTAAGTAAGTACTTTTTAAATGGCTATTTATCTTCAAACTTCACTCCAAGTCAACTAAGAATTAGTAAGACCACAGATTTACAAGTAGTATGAACTCATACTCTAATAACTATTACAAATTATTGTGAGAGTAAAATTATTCCATAAGTTAAATAATTCGAACCAAATGTCAGATTTCAAAGTATACCATACCTTTTTAACACCTCTATAAACATAGACATAGAGTTCTTTTCCATGGTTAAAACATATTCTGTCATCAGAACCCTGACCGTCAGAGCCTGGTGCTCCACCCCCAGGCCCTGGCGGCAGGCTAACCAGCGACACTCGTACATGCGAAGACCCTGATCCACTCGTGTAACCCACGCGATTAGGCCTCGAGTATTCCGACAAAGTCATCAATCGGTAAGTGCCTTCTCTCGTCACAAACTGAGTTTTCACGTCGTCCTTCCCTCCAGAGTCCGATTGCACAGCCATGTTAACATATTATCCTGTTATTATACATGGAGTCGGCCGCTAAAGAAGCCCCGATTAAACGTGACACTTGACTCTGGGTACAAACGCCAATTCGAGTGTTCGTACGATATTCACAAATATGAACGACGCACAGCTGCAAGCCTAATACATCTGCCTTTCAGCTGACGAACATTACCATGAACGTTTTTGATTACAAAACGTCGAATTAGATAAATTTGTGTATGAAACTAAAAAGTCAGGTGTCAGACAACATGACGGCTTGTTGTTTATGGTGATTTATTGTTATAAAATAAGATGAGCCGAAATGCAAGGGCTGCAATGATACACTGCCTATAACCATAAACAATTTTTAACGTTTGCTTTTCAGCTCTAAGACTGGAACAATACGAGGGCTACACTGAAAATTTCGGGAATCAAGGAAGTGACACAACATTCCTATTTAAAAATGTATTTATTGCTTTTCGAAGTATTCTCCGCGAAATTTGACACATTTTTCCATACGATGGAACCAATCATTGAAGCAACCATTCCATTCGGAAGTTGGGGTCTCCAAAATGGCCGTTTTGTAGGCGTCCACAGCTTCTTCAGGTGATGAAAATCTTGACCACGCAATTTATTCTTTCAAATCAAATCATTAGGGCTTAGGTCGGGACTGTACGGTGGATGGTCTAATAATTCTATGTTTTCTTGCTCTAAAAACTCTTTTGTTCTGTGCGCGGTGTGAGAACTCGCATTGTCGTGATGGAGGATGATGCGGCGGTTGCAGTTCTCTTTACGGAGTTCAGAAGTGACCTGTGGCAAACAAATGCTAGCATACCATTCTGCATTAACCATTCTTTGCCCCTCAAGAGGAATAGTCGCAACATGGCCGGTTTTGGAGACAAACGTGGCCACCATTTTTTTTGCAACACTCCGTGAACGAACAACCCAAACTCGTGAGTGGTTTTTTGTTTCGGGTTCGTACGCGTATATCCAGGATTCGTCACCTGATACAATGTTGTATACAGCATTTGAGGATCCTGCGTAGAATCTTTCGAGAGTTCTGACGCACCAAGTAACGCGGACCGCTTTTTGCTCTTCACAGAGCAAATGCGGTATCCATGGAGAAAACAACTTTTTTACACCTAATTGTTCATGCAAGATTATTTGTATTTGACTCATACCAATGTCTAACTTTGCCTGAATTTCGCGGTATATCACATGTCGATCTTCCTCAATCAGCTTACGCACAGCATCAACGTTTTCTTGGGTGACTGCAGTTTTTGGACGACCTTGACGGGGATCATCACTAAGCACACGTCCACGTTGAAATTCAGCAAACCAGCGATAAATTGTGGTTTTGGATGGGGCTTCATCACCAAATGCAGAAAACATCCGGTCAACACACTGTTTTTGTATTAAACCGCTTCGAAAATCATAATAAATCATCGCCCTTGAATTTTCTCGAGTCAATTCCAATTTCTCAACGACTAAACTAGTTTGAGAAGACCTTGTGAGAAGACCGAGAATCTTTTTTTTAAATAAATAAATGGTATTCGATTTTTTAAACCAAGGAGTTTTCAATTAAAAAGATTTTAATATGATAGGAATAGTGGAAATATTCCATTCCCGATACTTTTAGTGCAGCCTATGTAAAATGAAAAATCTTCCTTGTAACTTAACAGTGGCGTAACAATAGGGTGGCAGAGTGGGCAAAATGCCACGGGCCCCCAGCCCTAGGGGGCCCTGAACACAGGAGGCAGTTTGGTACACTCTGTTAACATTTTAAGCGTCTTCCTATTGTAAATATTAAGATTACAGTTAAAGAGCTACAAAAAATCACGTTTCTTGTTTAACGCGTCCATTTTCATTTTTAATTTTATTATTTGTTGTTATAGCCAGTGGCGGATTTACCAGTAGACTGAAGCCTAGGGTGGCAACTTTGGGGCCAACATTTTTTTTGTCTTACTAAATAAAAAAGAAATCATATTTAAGTACATATAATATATCTTACTTAATGTTAATAGACACACACTCAATTCAGCATGTAATATGTTACACCACGTTTATAAATACAGTTTACTTAAAATTTTCTACTTATTTAATTATTTCATCGCCATCATCAGGCGGATTGTTACCAGATAATAAAATATATATTTTTCAAACGCAATAAAAAATATTTAATTACGTTCAAGTCTCGAAAGTTGTTTCCTGGAAAACGCAAACAGCAAGAGTCCAACCTCTCATGGATATCACACAATTATTTGTCCTGGGTGGCAATCGAACACACGACCTCTGGCTCAGCAGTCAGGATCACTAACCACTAGACCAACATGTCAGTTAAATGGAGAATGCAATTGAAAGGAACAGGGGTTAAAAGTTTTCGCTTAGCCCTTGGTGAGGCGAGATAACTCGACGAATTACAGCCACCGGAACAAGTTGGGTTTTTAAAACGCTACAGCATCGTAACACCGTATCCACACTGTTCGACAACTTGTGCAAAAAACTTAGAAGTATTTTCTGCCACTGTGTATGGCTTTTTTGGACTACGAGAAAGCCTTCAACTCCATCAAGACCTGGGCAGTTCTGGATGCTCTGCAACGATGTCGTGTCGACTTTCCTTTTGAAGAACGGAGCCTTAAAAAATATATACCTATGTCGAACTTAGAATCTCCTCCTTTTTTGAGGTCGGTTACAAACTACAACTTTATCATGTTATTGATTTCAATTGCAAAATTCTGTAGAATATAAAGTTTATCTTGAAGAACTGGAAAAGTACCAGCATAAATTCACAGATTTAATAATCATAAATTTAAAATTGAAAACACCCCCGACTTGAAAAACCCTTCAACGATTACAAAATGCCTTACATCGTTTTGGAAAAGAGCTGATACTCTTACACTGCTGGACCGATATTAACAATATAGCTAAGAACCACCGCAAGGAAACTGGCATTCAAATGAAAAAAACCGCATCGAAATCGGTCCATCCGTTTGAGAGCTATGATGCCACAGACAGACACACACACACACACACACAGACATCGACGTCAAACTTATAACACCCCTCTTTTTGCGTCGGGGGTTAAAAATTGGTTCTAACGACCTGAGGAAGGTAGCTGGGATAGACTGGATGTTGAAGGCGGAAAACCGGCTGCTATGGCGGACATTCGGAGAGGCCAGCAGTGGACTAGAATAGGCTAATTGATTGAATTGATAATTTACCACCCTTAGAGGTAGAATGTAATTTAAATGGGAGTAATCTTGAGTACACCTTTCCAAATTAAAACATGAATTATTTAAATCAGTTCATAAATGGCAAGATTTAGCGTAATATACCTACATACAAAAAAAACTGTCGAATTGGAAACCTCTTATCTTTAAAATAATAATAATATTATTGTTTCGGATCGTGTTGCCTTGCAATGAAAGAAATTGTTTACAATTTCAATGTCTTGCAACCTGTGACTTTAAATAGTGATTTATAAAAATAAACCTACAAGCTTTATTAGATTAAAGGTGCCAGCACACCAATCGATCTAAGCCATCGATTGACTTCGATTCATGTGTGTGGTGGGTTATTTCCGATCGATTGGTGTGGTAACGGTAACAATTGATAATCGACGAAAACCGATCCATTCTATCCGGTCGATGTGTGTGGTGGCACCATAGGGGAGGGCCCCATCCGATGAATTAGCCACGGGCCTCAAATGGTATAGTTACGCCACTGTAACTTAACCTAATAGATTTAATAATAATATTAGCCTTTATTGAGACAGAATATTAGTTACATTTAATGATTATTTGTAATAAAATTTAAGTAACACTTTTTTACAGCAATATATATTTTTTACAGCATACATATTAATTTTATTATGCATCGACGCCCTGTCTGTATGCCACTAATTGACAAAGGCCTCCTCCAACTGTCGCCATTTCTCTCTATCCTTATCTACTCTTGTCCACGTGCACAGATAACATAGTCCATGTGCCAAGTGCTATGGCTTTAATGTCATCAACCCACCTTCTAAATGGTCTGCCTCGTTTTCTTTTCTTGTCACTTGTGAGCCAATTCATGATTCATTTTGACCAGTTTTCACTTCCTCGGATTGTATGGCCTAACCACTTCCACTTTAGCTTTTTTATTGTTTTTGAAGTGAAAACTTCTTTAGGCACGTTTGCTATGGGGAAAAAGCACTGAACTCGTGAAGGGCATAAGATGGTAAATGTTTTGGATGTATTTTTGTAGTATATTTACCAACTTTGTGTATTACCACATTTCAGCAAATAAAGAAATTTGAATTTGTAAACAGAAGTGTAATTTTTTTTAACATATTCTTTTTCTAACTGTATGCTAGAGTTATGCCCTTTCAGTGATTTAAGTAAGTGTTCCATTGTCATATACACTCTGTAAAGATAAGTAAAGATTCCAGTCCCATCACGTACTGTTTGCCCAGTCATCAGAAGCGGTGACCGTCACGCTAATAATACATATATAGATCCACTAGAGGGCGCTAATCTAAACAATGAATTCTTTCAGCTCCTTACTAATTAATGTCACCAACCTACTAATATGACATTTTAAGTTCGTCGTTTCGTGTGAGTTTTCAATTTTGTCGGCAGTCCCATGACAGCCTATTTCTTTTTTTCTCGTAGGTACTTTATCTACATTCCTGCACATTATAACCTTGTCAATTTTCACTGTGAATTATACAGTATTTAAAGAATATATCAATACGATCTCGAATTACGTTTTCAATACTTTAAAAACAAAAGCGTGTGCGCGCGATTCAGCTGTCGGCAACCTACTGCGCGTGACTGCGTATAAAGTCCGTCGGCGGACCAGCGGCCGGTAGGCCCGACAGGTATTTAGCGCGCGCAAGTATATCGATCGACATAGGCCCGCCACCGTTCGTGTCCGTTATGCTAGCGTACACAAGAGCTATATCGAGTTGGTTACTATGCCATTAAACTCTGTATAAATACTGCCTAATTAGTGTAAAAATAAAAAAAACTCTTCCTCTTTAGTCTAGGAAATAAACACCATTTTCACTGTGTACGCTGGCGTCACGATCAATCTAGCGTACACATGGCCGTACCCGAAAACAGCTAATTGTAAAGCAACAGAGTTTACACACAAAAATAGTGCTCTAATACTTCTCCGACTATGCAAAATTTCATAACGATTGCTCTTGTAGGAACAGAGATATAGAACAAGACTTTTCAATGACATTCGGAGCTGGCGTTATGGCAGCGTACACATAATAGTTCTTAAAGAAAGGGAACTTTTCTTTTAATAAATGCTATATGTATAAATAGTGCGTGAAATTCTGCCTCTATTAGTGTAAATACTTTATGCGAATTCGCAGTATAATAATTAAAAAATCCGTGTGTATATTATCACTACATATTATAAAACAAAGTCCCCCGCCGCGTCTGTCTGTCTCTTCGCAATAAACTGAAAAACAACTGAAAGGATTTTCATGCGGTTTTCACTAATAGACAGAGTGATTCATGAGGAAGGGTTAAGTGTATAATTTGCTAAGATTTTATGTAAATTGATTGAAATATGTTGATGATTGTTGAAGATGTCTCTGCTACCCATGCGAAGCCGGGGCGGGTTGCTACTATAAAAAAATACTATATATTATACAAAGAAACACATATAACAATGCAAATAAACAATAAAAATAGAATCGAACCCGCGACCCCCGGCCTGACAGTAGAATGCATTACCGCCGCTACACTGAGGTCGTCATAATATAATGAGTTTGCTTTGTCCATACAATTTTTAATTTAATTTTAATTTATTTGGAAAACTTACAGCTAAACATCAAAATAGGTGTCAAGAACTAAATATATGAAGGCCAATTACAAGTTTTCGCAATTAGCAACTGTTTTAAATATAAACTGTATTTGGTCGGAGTAAAAAAAAAACCAAAAGAGCATGCGCACGCACACATTTAAATTAAACATTTTTTTATTTCAATAAACACCGGAAAAAAACCGTTTCGTAATGATACTTTTTAGATGAGAAACACTGGTAGCAAACAAATCGACGTCTATTTCCTCTGAAAGCTTATTGAAGGTTTTACATTCACGAATCATATAACTATTTTGTCTATAAGTGGTCCTTACACGCGGCAGGTGAAGTAAGTGAGGCTTCCGGAACAAGATGCGCCCTGTCTTCAGTCCCAAGGTACCTAGCAACTCCGGACAGTCTATAATACCATTAGCTATTTTAGAAAGATATACCAGGTCCAATCCCAATACAATCCCATAATTACATCATCAATTTTTGCTAGCAATTTTTTAATAAGTAGCAAAAGTGTTTCACAGTAATGAGGTCCTGGGTAACTAACAATAAAAAGGTTGATTTTTAATGATTTATTACAACACTTTAGTTTTCTTACATTAAACTATTTACTTGTAGACAGCTATTCAACTTTATTTTCTGGTATATCTACATCATTGCTAACTGGTTCAGTTACATTCCCACTATTTTGTGCGATTTTATCTGATGTATCAATATGAACATTGTCTAATCCGGAACCTGCTTTGTCTGTAGCTTCTTCTACCTTTTTCTTTACTTCTTTTTTTTCCTCGCCTTCTCCTTCTTCAACTTTATTTTCTGGCATATCTACATCATTGCTTACTGGTTCAGTAACATTCCCACTATTTTTTGTGATTTTATCTGATATATCAATATGAACATTTTCTAATCCGGAATCTGCTTTAACTGTAGCTTCTTCTCCCTTTTTCTCTACTTCCTTTTTTTCCTCGCCTTCTCCTTCTTTGTCTGCTAAAAATTGATCCCATTTACCTATCCTTTTGCTAATTTCAGAATCTGTTTCAGCAATTTTGTACTTGGTCCTCCCATCCCATATTTCAGCAGTAATTTGCCTTTTTCCAAACCATCTTCCATTGATAAGTTGAATTACTGCATCAGCCATTTCTGGCTCTTTCATTGTGATCTGAGCTACTCCTTCGGGATGCCTGTCATAAATGACAACTTTTCTTACTTCCCCACACTTTGTACATTCTTCTCTCAAATCTTGTTGATAATCCAGAATTAACTGCACTTCATTGTCAAAATCAGTAGGGTGGAACAAATTCTTGACTATAACCACCCGTTCATGCTTTGACCGTTCTCCAATAAACTTTTCTGGTCTCCAATCAAATAACTTCTGCTGCATTTTTTTTATTTTTTCCAATTCCTTCTTTTTTTTCTTTTTTGGTTTTAAGGCAGGATTGTAATTTCCTTTCATTTGAAAATGGGCTCTTTCCACTTTAATTTTATTACCTTTTAGATCACTGCCATCTAGCAATTTGAGTGCCAAGTCAACAGACTCAATTTTTATGTAAGTACATATTGCATCTCCTTTGAAACAATTATGTTCTTTGTCTATATAAAGTTTGACTTTCATTTTTTGTGTACTTGGATCTCGCTCAACAAGACCACATTTTTGCATGAAATTGACAAACTCTTCCTCTGTTAGCTCTAGAGGTAAATTGGATACATACACTTTTGTATTAGTCTCCTCATCTGGTTGGAACCATTTTGGCTCCTGTTTCCGCTTAATTGTACCTGGTGTAGGCTCTGCTGGTTTTGGCTCTTTCTTTTTTTCCTCAATTTTAGGTTTTTCCTCTGTTTTATTGTCAATAAAACCATATGACATCTGATAGTAAGCTAAAAAATCATCATCAACTTTAGGTATCCATGCTTTCCTATCAACATCCCAAAAGAACTTAGACCCATCTGATTCTGTGTATATGTGGGTATCATCTTCATAGCTATACACTCTGCTATCCTCTTCTTGAACAACCCAGGAGCTAGAATCCTTGCTCCATTTGTATTTCTGGTGTGTTGAAGGATCTGTGTAAATAGCTTCATCACCCTCATACGTGACATATGGAGCATGATCACTCCAAGATGTGGTATCTGATACGTTTTTTTCCACGTTGTGATCAGTATCCGAGATGTTAAATCCATCTCCATCGTTTTTTGGCTGTAAATCTAGACTTTTTTTGTGTTGTTTACTAGCTTTACTAACCTCTTCACTACTATCCTTCTTGCTGTCAAAGCTAACTGGTATCGCATTTTTAAACTCTTTATTGTCTAGAGTACCAACATTTGCGCTCTCAACATTACTTCCGGCTTCTTCTTCTTGACGAGTTTTAGCCTGTTGTTCTACTTCGGCCAGTTTTTGTGCAGTCTCATTTGAAAGTTTTATTACGAAGCCTGATTTAAGGCCTCTTTCTTGTTTGGCCATCGTCATCAAAAGATCTCAAAAATGAAACCTTTCCACAGTACATTTAGATCAATTAGGTAAATATCGAGTCTTAAGACTTTTTCTTTAACTCTAGGTGAATAAATTATTTCACGTCGTACCTATATAGTTTATATTATTTTCCCGTCGTTGACACTACTTGACATTTGACAATGACAGAATTTGATTTACTGACATCGTGTTGGGGATTGTTCTTCTTTTGTCTATGTGTTACATACATTTTACAAATGATTTGATCACATGCCGTGCAAAACTTTCATAAATTAAAAAAATATTATTCGATTTCATTCAATAGACCAATTAATCGAATACTCTTATCATCTAATACCTTTAAACGGCCAATTCTGGTATAAATGTATATGTATAATCTGAATCTAGGAAACGGCTCAACCGATTTTGATAAAATTTTGTTTACACATACAGTTTTGCATTTTAAGTTCAACTGCATAGTTGTATTTCCTGTAAAAATGCAATTTTACAAAAAAAATACGATTTTACAAAAAGCTACCGAGCAAAGCTCGTTCTCCCAGGTACTTGCATATTAAATAAGTTAATACCAATACACGTATAAAATCAAAGTCAGTTTTTCGATTTGATTTCTAAATTTCTATTTTTTTAAGGCTGAGGCTCCTAAGACTTGAGAAGAGAAGACGGCGGCATAATACAGAGGTAATAATTTAGGTATAATTTTTCGAGTCTTTGGATTAGGAACTGAGATATTTATTTATTTTAAGTATTTGTAAGTCATAACTTCATAAGCAATCGGCAAAAAGGTAAATAAGAATTGCGATTCTTTAAAAATATAACCTAAATCATTGTAATGGTATGTAGTATCAGCCTGTTGCGTTGAGCATGTCTGTTGGATTAAAATGAGAAAATTTAACTACTGATAGGAATTGTTTGGGATAGAGTTGATTTTAATCAAGATAAAATACAGAAAATGATATAGAGATAATAGAGATTTTTTTATTTATTTATTCATTTATTCTTCGAGAGACTTACAGACATATAACAATGTGGTTTTCTTTTTATGTTATAAGGGGTAAATGAGCAGACGGGTCACGTCATGGTAAGTGACTACCGTCGCCCATGGACACCTGTAACTCAAGAGTCATAATTTAAGTGCGTTGCCGGCCTTTGAGATAGGTGTACGCTCTACGTGATGTAGTGATATTGTTGGTTGTTGGTATGTACTGAAACAGGTTGTAGATTTGCAAGCTTGATGTGTATCAACTGTTCCAGATCAGAGATGTAAAGAATGCCTTTTTTTAAACATTTATTATAGACTTTCGGGCATGCAAATGAAAATATGGTTTTGTATGTTGTAGTTTAACTTTGAGATTCTATTTTTTCTATTGAAGTTAAGAGATAACTGTGCGTATGAAAAAAAATGCCCCGAAGTAGATACAATAACTTACAGTATTTTTATTTTGTTAAGATAAATCTTTCTGTTTTTAACAAGAGTTTGTTCGGATACAATAACATTTTATAACTTTATTTTTTGTAACGAGGTAGAAGCTCCTCATGGATGTCCTCCGCCCTTGGGGGGCTTAAGGGGTCTGTCGGACTCTTACCGACTAAAAACCACCTCGGTGTTTCACTGCTTGCCCATGATAGGGAGAACGAGAATCGCCATAGCATTCTTCCGCAACCCCCGACATCTTCCACAACCCCCAACAAACATTTTATAACTATAATAACCCCTATCAATCCATATAAAAACATCTTGGTCCGGATTTGTTTTTCTAAGGTTAAATCCGTGTTTTATCCAGATTTACATATATATTTTAGTATATCTTACGTACTTAATTAAATTAATTACTGCTAATAACTAAGAAAAATTAGAATAATTATTATAACTTTTGATTTTTGAAGTCATTGGAAATGAAACGTCACTAGGTGCGTTCTGAACATTAACATAATATCTTCTAACAAAAGTAACTTTATATAAAAAAATGATAATAGTATATTTCTTGTTTTTCTAAGACCCTAAAAAAATAATGGATTTTTTTCATTTATATAGCATATGTGGCCATGCTCAGGTACGATTTAAGCCGAAGTTCTTTTGGTCTGTCAATAATGCTAATAGGAATCTTGGACTTCATCTGTCAAATTAATAGTCATTTGTCAGAGTGTCTGGCTGGAATGTCACTTTGGTTCATTTGATTTTGAATTTTCGTGTTGTGCATTGCAGTGCGTGGCTAGACTCTGATATAGTGATTAGGTAGCAACGTTTACAGTATTTTATTTGTAGAAATTACAACTGAGTATTCATTGGGGTTTGCGTTTAGAATAGGGTGACCATGGAAGACGTAACTAATGTATACTTCAGTCCGCTGCCGGACTCTCCTTACGTGAAGCCTTTTCGCTTGAACTACACGCAATGCGGCGCGCAGAAATCTTGGGATCTTCTAGAGGTACACGATAGCGTCGCTATCATTCTCTTCAATATCACCAGGAGAGTTATGATATTCGTCAAACAATTCCGCCCAGGTAAGCAATGTATTGTTTAAACAGAGGTCAATATAATTAATAATGTATTTCTATATTTAAGTTTATGGACTTTTGTTAATGTTCTACATTGAAGATATTGATGAAGTCTCTTTTCATCAATCTTCATGTCACAGAAACTGCCACCTATCATAAAAATCGGATGAATATATCTAGATTCATCTCTTTCTTATTTTATTTATTTATTTCACAATACAACCATTACAAGATGCACCTAATTCAATAGCGTACCGATCTAATTAGGCCTGCCATCACTTAAATTGCCAACGCCGGACAAAAACTTAAAAAAATCCAGACACATGGGTGAAATTGAGGTTCTTTCCCGGACACTTAAAAAAAGTGGATTCCGTTTTAATTTTTAGCTTGTTAACGATTCATCTAACAATTATAGTTGTCCCCTGGTATAGTGTCCGAGTTTTACCCGGACACTTTTTGAAAACCCCGCCCGGACGCTCCCCGGACGCCCTCTAAACTAGGACAAATCTGGGGAAACCCGGACGGATGGCAGCCCTAGATCTAATGGTACTAATACTTAATATTATATATTATCTTAAATACATAGAACACGGTACATTTATTGTCTATAACAAATTATCCACAAATTAGTTTAACACCACATATAGTCTCAAAATGCTAAACTCTGAACTTAATTAAAAGACCAATATTTTTTCATTTCCTTTTCTAATTAAATACATTATTTTGACTTCTATGATTAAGAAACTTTGTTTAACCTTTTTTTTTTATGTAAGTCAAAGTCAAATCATCTTTATTTTATCAAATTGTTTTTAATTTTTTTTTGTATTTTCTTTTTATACTAAAAACTATAGATCAGCACAGAATGTCACTGCAGCAATCTGCAACCTGCTTTGACAAAAGTAAAGTTATTACAACAATGTTGCCAATATTTAAGATAACTGAGCCATCTATCCATCCAAACTTTCACATTTATAATATTAGTGAGATGACAGCATAGTGTTCATTCTGGCCACTGTTGTTGTGCCTAAAAGTTTGAGTGTTTAAATATCAACACCTGTTTTAACAAATGGTGTTCTAGTTTGGGATTAGCAACACCACACCTGTCAGAATAACCATATTTATTTAGTATAGGTCATGACATTCTTATGTTATTTACAATTTTCTTACAGCAATATATTATAACTGTGTGTCAAAAGCGGACCGTCAACAGAACCGTATTGATACTCAAAAGTATTTACCTAAACTTGGTGTTGCACTAGAAATGTGTGCTGGTATAGTGGACAAGAATATGTCACTGGAAGAAATAGCCAAAGAAGAAGTGCTGGAAGAGTGTGGTTATGATATACAGATTAAAGATCTACAGAGAGTTTTGTCCTACAGGTAAGCTATAGTAAAATATGTTTTTTTTTATGGGACAGGGGGCAAATAAGCAGACGGTTCACCTTTCCGGTTACCTCACTTACTCAGCCAAACACAATGCAAGTATTGCTTCACACTGGTTCTCTGAGGCCATGGTATCACTCCGGTAGCACTCCGGAGCATGGCTCTCCCACTATGTTAATTAGATGTACAGTCTGCATTATTAACATCATTCTAAGTAGGTCATTGGCTTTAATGATAAATTGCACAACCTATGGATATAGGTGATTCTAAGATTGGTGATTCTAATTTCAAGTCTCAAGTTCCAACGAAAATTATTATCATATTATTTGGTTATACAAGCTCAGTAGCAGCATTACTCGTAGAGATTATAATAATAATAATAACTTTACACATCTCACACATGGCTGTCTGATCCCAAACTAGGCAGAACCTGTACTATGGTAACCAGACTGCTGATAAACATACTTATATATTTCTAAATACATACATATTATAGATAAATTACACCCAGACACAGAACAAATGATCATGCCCATCACACAATTTGTAGATGTCAATATACTTTTTCCCTGTTATATCCTTCAGTAGTTGTACCAAAATATAACTTTCTAAAGGTGTATAAAAAAAGAATTATAAAGTCATATTTGTGTCATATAGCAAAATAATCTGTATAAACATATATAAAAGGAAACCGTGACTGACTGATCTATCAATGGATAGCTGAAACTGCTGAATGAATTGGCTTGAAATTTGGCACACAGATAATTATTAACATGTAGGTATCCGCTAAGAACAGAATTTTGAAAATTCAACCCCTAAAGGGGTTAAACAGAGGTTTAGATTTGTATGAAGGAATTGTATAAGAGGATTCGAAAATTTGCAGGATTACTCCTGTCACCAAATAAATAATCACGTGTTTCGTGCTTTTTTAAAAACAACAGAAACATTAAAAGTTATCAATCAAAATCACTTGACAAATTTGACGCGAACGAAGTCGTGGGCTAAAGCTGGTAAAATCATATAAATAATACTGTTAAACTTTAGTATCATGTTGACATTAACATTCCCGTCCCCAGGTCAGGTGTAGGCGTTCAGGGGGCTCTCCAAGCCCTTTACTACTGTGAAGTTACTGATGCTATGAAAACAGAGCAAGGTAAGTGTGTAATACTAGCTGAATATTATTATAATTATTGATTGTACAGGACAGGTAAATTATAGCAGTTTGCTTGAACAAGTTTATTAAAATTCAAAATCGTTGTGGGTTTCATTACGTAAATATTAAGCACTGCGCAGACACCATATAATTTTTATATCGGATCAGAATAATTTTTAACAAAATGGATTTTGATGAGGAAAATCAACTGTTGGCTTTGTTTCTAAAAAGAAAATTGTTGCGAAAAATACAAAGTGATGTACAATATTATACCGATACACATTTGACACTGCATTAAGCACACGCATTTGTCTCGTCCAAGTTACTACAGACTACGCCGCGACAACGCGACGCACGCGTTACGTTACGTTAGAATACTAGTAATGTGTGACCCACGTTACTAGTAGTCTTAAAAAAAAAACAAGTAACGAACATACAAATAATTTAATCTAGATCTCTCGCGTACAAAACGTTTTGTAGCATTTATGCTGTTTAAAAATATTTGTCAATCATGGCACCACAGAAACAAATGTTTTAGTAGGCTCGAATTGCGTGTGGTATTATCCAAAAAAATATTTGCCATTAATAATTTCAAATTTTTTGTATTATTAGACACTAGCAACCAACTGCGGCTTAGCACGGGTAGTAGAGACATCTTCAATAAACATCATCATACCTCAATCAATTTACACTAAATTTTAACTAATTATACAATTAAACTTTCCTCATGAATCACCCCTGTATTAGTGAAAACCGCATGAAAATCCGTTCAGTAGTTTTTCATTTTATCGCGAACAGTCAGACAGACGCCGTGGGGCACTTTGTTTTATAATTTTATATATAATTATACGATTTATATAATTAATAATAAAAAAACACTTTATTGGTAAAAAAAGATACAATCATACATATAAATCCACTTAAAACACTAAAGCAGCTATGTAATTATGTTCGGCAGCGACCATCAAGGCTAGCCTCCCCCATTCCCGTGCCAGTAATAAACTGTGCTACAGGTTGGTTAATTACATTTCTAGATGCAATCATGACTCTCTTTCGAATTGACATGAAGTACCTTGAGGTAAATCAAGACCTTTTTGGCCTGTCCTGTCTTGAATAATCTTACTAATTATAAAGGAGAAAGTTTGTGAGTATGGATCGATGGATGTTTGTTACTCTTTCACGGAAAAACTACTGAACTGATTGCGATGAAACTTGGTATGTAGATAGCTGGAGATCTAGATTAACGCATAGGCTACTTTTTATCGCGATATTCCCATGGGATCGAGACTTACGCGGGTGAAACTGCGGGGCGCAGCTAGTATTATATAAAAAACAAAAATATATTCATAATCATGTATAAAAAACTACATAACTTTTTTGTTGTACAATGTAGACGTTACCAACAGATTTAACGATAATTTCAACATATCGTTTTATTGTTCTTGACACGCAACAACACAGTAACTTTTTATAATGTTTATTACTCAATGTTCGTTACGATACTTATTATTCTTTACTTGAACAGTTCCATAGAAAACCATTCTTTGCGTGTGTTATTCTATTATTTACCGTATCGCCTTTTATCAGTGTCATAGGAAGTACCGGATTATGAATAATATCCAAGGAAATACGTTTTTGTAAGTTATTCGCGATAGTAAATTTAAACACAGTTTTACCTTTACATTTAACAAAACGGTCTTTATTATCACTACATATTACAAAACAAAGTCCCCTGCCGCGTCTGTCTGTCTGTTCGCGATAAAATGAAAAACTACTGAACGGATTTTTATGCGGTTTTCACTAATAGACAGAGTGATTCATGAGGATGGGTTAGGTCTATAATTTGTTAAGATTTAGTGTAAAAATAAAAGATTGAAATATGTTGATGATTGTTGAAGAAGTCTGTTACCCGTGCCAAGGCGGGGCGGGTTACTAGTGTTGGATATTTACTCCTACCGTTTAGGATATATTAGGTATGGTCTATAAAGTACTACCGATTAGTACCTTTAGTTTAAATCAACTATGGTAATACAATAACTAAATAAACTTTCAAATATTACCCGCCCCCTCTCCCCCTCTTCCCGTACTCCTTAAAAACCGGCAACGCACCTGTGACTCTTGTTGCAGGTGTCCATGGGCGACGGTAGTCATTGACCATCAGGTGACCCGTCTGCTCGTTTGCCCCCTATACCATAAAAAAAATGTCAGGAGTCATGAAGCGCGAAGAAAAAAAAAATCAACACGTATCCCTTAAATCAAATTTTAAATTCAATATCGTTATCTCAAGATATACATCTACATGGTGACAGAAAACGTTCCTTAATGGAATATTCATGTACTTTTGCAGTTGTCATATTAACATTTTATGGCTCAACACTTTATCTCATATTTATTAGAACAGTTATCAATAGTACCTATATCAAACGTGCAAGTTGTCAACATAGAATTGGTTACAAAAATTACCTACTTAAATAGAAAAATGAAAACCTGGACTGCGTAAAATGAAGCAAAAAGATGGTAAAAAGATAACGCATGAACACATTAAGGCAAACAAATAAGATAAATAATTGCAGTCGGATGTTTACAGATACATTACAATTGTGCATCATATGTGACGGTATGTTTTATTAAGTTCCTGCGTTACCTTGTTGACGCTTCCGTTTATTAGTCAATAGTTGTCAAAATGACAATCTAAAGGTCATCACACACTATAACGGTACAGCTGCAGCACGGCGCCGCCTGAAATTGAGGCTACCGCCAGCGGCCAGCGTGCTTTACCAAGCGTCGCCCGCGAGATGCAAGCTCGCATTCATCGTCTTCATGTGCGCCACGCGAAGTTTTTTCGCCGACTGCGAGTCGAGTTGTATGGTTGCAGCAAGCGCGCTTACTGCCCGTCGTTGGCTTTTTCATTTTGACATTATGAAATAGATTATACGATCACGTTTTAATGCTCAGATTTGAATGACTACCTACTTAATTGCTGGGCTGGAGCCGTGCCGTTACCGTGACGGTATACAGTGTGATGACAGAAACTTAACTTGTTGAAATCCGTTTTTCGTTTTATTAAATTACATTTTTGTACTTTAAATACGTATATGTACAAATTAATTTTGATAAATTTTATAAAAAGTACTAGCTGGGTGTCGACAAGAGCCACATACCGACTTTTATCTAAGATCTTTAGCTAAGAATTATCCGCCCTTTACATATTTTTTTATATATATGAAATGACCTGGCGCGATGGCGGTACAATAAAAAAATAAAGATCGAAGATCATGTCGTTTAGGACTCTTAGGAGGTGAAGACGGGTGTATGTGTTCACACACCGCGCATTTAAATTAGTATTTCTAGTTTTATTTTTCTGTATTAAAATTTCTTTAATTAAATAAACAGAATAAATGTTCACACAAAAATTGTAGGACACTGACTCCTGCAACACAATATTTACTATTGCAGGAGTCAGAGAATCCTGACATTATTGTAACACAATTACTGTCAATAAAGAATTATTATTATTACACATACTTGTACACAAATATAGCAAAAAATTATTTTACTAAGCATGTTTTTGTTTAGGTGGAGGCGTTTGCGGTGAAATAATCGAAGTAGTTGAAAAGACTATACCTGAAATAGAAAAGATGTTATCGTCTGAAGATACCCTGAACAGCCCACCGAGCTGCCTTTTTGCACTTATGTGGTTCATACATAACAAGGCGGATAAATTCAGGAAGTAAGTATACCATAACAATAGCTTACTAGTACATATATTACCTATAGCCGACTTTGACCCTTACTTCGGAACTAAGAATTTCGGAAATCCTAATCGTTTGAAATCATTCTAAATGCTTTTAAGGACAGCTAAGATCTCAATCTTTCAAAATTGTTGTGTAGAGTTACGTAACGACGCGTTACATAGCGCAGATTAGGTCTGTAGGTACCTACCTACTAGTTTTTGTAGTAATATTAATTAAACTGTGACATCTTCGATAATTATCGAACAAATTCAAAATCAATAATTATAATTAATGAGTATGAATATGTAATAATGATGAACTGATGCGTTAGCTATATAGTCTTATCTACGTATTATATCATTGCCGATCCATGGAGTATATATATATAACTTCTATGAAAGTGTAAAGTAGACATTTCAAGTAGACAGTTGACAACCACCACCTTCTCGTGGGAGAGCCATGCTTCGGCACGTATGGGCTAACTCGACCGGAATGATACCACGGCCTCACAGAAAACCGGCAGTGAAGCAATGGTTGCATTGCTTTTTGCCGCGTGAGTGAGGTTTCCGGAAGCCCTAACCCTTCTCTCTCCTCTCTTCCCACCTCCCCCTCTTCCCCTACTTCAACTCCTACCTTAAAGGCCGGCAACGTACTTGTGACTCATGAGTTGCAGGTGCTTATGGGCGGTGGTAGTCATTTACCATCAGGTGACCCGTCTGCTCGTTTGCCCCCTATACCATAAAAAAAAAAATCTACCTGTGAATTCAACATTCATAGGATTGTTGTTTTCAACTGGTTAATTAGAATTACATTTGCTCGTTGTTGTTAATTTCCCCAGAGCCATTTTGGTTATATATTTTTTTACAATTCCAGTGAACTGTAATATACGAGGAAAAATAAGTCTTCATTTACGATTTTAGTTTGCAGACATTAGGGTCTCAAGGATCTGAAACAAAATAGTGCGCTAGTGTCACCGTGACAAATATTTGCGACATATACATACACGTAGTTTTAGAATACCTATTTTTTAGTAAGTATAGTGTTGCCAATGTGAACAGGTCTTTTGAAAGAACCTGCGGGGAATGTAGACAACCTGCGCCGAAAAGCAATGTTTACGAAGTAGGAAAGTGAAGTATGTGAGCTATCCATTTTTTTAATTCTACATAGTCACACACACACAAGCAACAACTTTAGAGCTAGAAACCTACTGGTATTAGTGACCGTAAGCTGTAACGGTTGTAGCTTACGGGTTGCCAACCTTGTACCATTCTAAAAAAAGTACCACGTTGGTTTTAAATGAAAAATGAGAGCTTTCTTATTATATCGTGCATAAAATGAATATTGCAAATCACACCACGTTAATTTATTACAGCTGCGATTTTCTGTGAGTGTTCTACGATCGTCTGGATTTTAGGATCTTCGTTGCAGAGAAAAGTGTCACTACGGGTGGTTTATTGGCATTACGAGATGAATAATATTTGAGGCAGCGTCAGCGAATTAACTTTCTTTATAATTGATCCCTACTGCCACGTTAGAATAATTTCACAGCGATTTTCGGAAAAGACATAATATACTTCTTTGTGACCAGGGGCGCAACAACGAGGGTTGTCCAGGGTGTCCGGACACCCCCTAAAAACCTGTGGACACCCCCTTCGAGGGTGTCCAAATATCCCCACATAACCCAGAAGACGATGCGCCGAGGAGTCTGCGGAAAATTTTAATAAAAATGTGCATCACATAAATTGTAATAATGTTGTACCGTACCGTAACGTAAAAGAATGTTGGTGACCTTTTTTCATTTTTATAAAAAATATTTTGGACCTACTTTTTGAGGGTTGTTGCGCTCCTGTTTGTTAGTGAAGCTGCCTGCCGCCATTTTGTGGGAGAACTCTCAACAAAGAGGATTACGTGACCGAAATAGATTAGTCACTAACTGTAACACTTTAATATATTATTATAGATGTGCGATGTGTGATGTATACAAGCTATCCTTTAATATATTATTATCCACTTTCGCATAAATGTGACTCTCTAAATTAATAATTAAAACAAGCCGGTAGGAATCTTATTCTATGAAACCACCGCCGTTCGTTTATACTAAACCAGCTCAAATTTATCCTAAAAAGTAGCCTATGTACTTCCCCAGGATATAATCTACCATCTTGCCAAATTATATTACGATCCGTTCAGCGTTTAGTTGTGAAAAGGTAACAAACATAAGTGTGGGAGAGCCATGCTTCGGCACGTATGGGTCGGCTCGATCAGTGTGATACCATGGCCTCATAGAAAACTGGCAGTGAACCAATGCTTGCATTGCTTTTCGCCGAGTCAGTGAGGTTACCGGAGGCCCTAACCTCTCCCTCTCTTTTCCGCCCCTTCCTCTACTCCCACCTTAAAGGCCGGCAACGCACTTGTGACTCTCGATTTGCAGGTGCCCGTGGGCGAAGGTGGTCACTTGCCATTGGGTGACCCGTCTGCTCGTTTGCCCCCTGTCACATAAAAAGAAAGAAAGAAAAACAGAGATACTTTCGCATTTATGATATTGCTATGGATGACGCCCACGGATAAACGCCTCTGAATACAGAATTAAGCAATAATGGTAACAGCAAAATAATCGAGCCAAATTAAAACTATTACATTGTCCTTATCGTAACGATGCATGTTTAAACTGGTTCTGTAGTCTGAATCGTGACTCGGAAAGTAACATGTTAACGTTAGCGTGATAAATAATTATCTTTATTACTATTTCGAAGTATCCTAAAAGATATTGTAGCACAACCATATTTATACAAAACAGCATTGATACATTGCAACTCATTGAGATAAAACAAAACAAATAATTATAGAATGACGTGCACTTAAATATATAACAGTAAATATGTAATTTTCGGTTTTTTTTTTTAATATTATATTGGGCAAACGAGCAGGCGGGTCACCTGATGGTAAGTGACTACCGTCGCCCATGGACACCTGCAACTCAAGAGTCACAAGTGCGTTGCCGGCCTTTGAGATAGGAGTACTCTCTTTTCTTGAAGGTTTGAAGGTCGTATCGGTATATTTCTGTTTTGTAATTGTTTTAAAAGGAAAATAATTTCGTGTATCGTAGAGACGTAATCTTTTACATCAGCCTTGAGTTTTTACAGTTTACTGGACGATCACGATCGCCGTTAATTATTTTTCGGCGCCTATTTTTTCACTTCACATAATTGTACCATTTTCAGTTTTATGTAAATTAGATTAGATTATTACTTACCAAAATTTCAGAACTCGATGTTTAATAATAATAATATACCTCTTTATTGTTTATGCACCAAAAACATTTGAAATACTTGGGTACAACAATGTTGGATGGCTCATAAAATTGCCGGCTTTATCGCACTGGCAACCATGACTTTTTATTTATTCTTTAGTTGATTGAATAAGTTATAAAAATAAAAAGATATATACATATAAACAGCTAAACGTAGAATCCCCTCGTTTTTTTAAGTCGGTTAATAACACTTTAAACGTCATTGTTGCTTAATGAAACTGCCAAGTGCGAGGCGGACGTATGAAGGGTTCCGCACCATCGTACAAGATTTAATACTATGTAGAGTAGGGCAGCCCCCTTTTATTTATTTTTATTATTTGTTGTTATAGCGGCAACAGATATACACATTCTGTAAAAATGACAACTGTCTACCCATTACGGATCATGAGATACTGGCAGCCGGACGGACGGACAGCGGAGGCTTAGTAATAGTCTCGTCGAGGTTACCCTGGGATTAGATTTGACTGGCCTGTTGGTCTAGTGGTTAGTGACCCTGACTGCTGAGCCAGAGGTCGTGGGTTCGATTCCCACCCAGGACAAATAATTGTGTTATGAGCATGATCATTTGTTCTGTGTCTAGATGTAAATTACATCTAGAAATATATAAGTATGTTTATCAGCACTCTGGTTACCATAGTACAGGCTCTGTCTAGTTTGGGATCAGACGGCCGTGTGTGAGATGTGTCACGTCATTATTATTATTTAAATTAAGTAGCTTTTATTATTTTACTCCTGTTACGCTATTGGCGTTCATTTCACTAAATATTAAAATCTGTTCCGCGGGCAAAAGCTAGTACCCACATAAGTGGGTACTAGCTTTTGCCCGCGTGAGCCTCGTTAACCATGGTATATAGATCCCCGAATCACCAATTAGTTCCATTTGGGGTTTGTTTTTTAAAGAATGTGACCGTCGCGTCCGTTTCTCCGTATACAGATGAGTTCAAAGCCACCTAGCCCCAGCGCCTCTCAAAAGGCGCCATCAAAATTTTTATGTTCCGCTGGAAATTATTATTCGCATCTGGCTGTTCGGCGCCTCTCGCCACCTGGCGCCTGCAGCCACCGCTCCACAAGCGCCGGCGCTGGCCGAATCTCACCATTTATTGTTAATTTGATACCATTTTCGCCAGGAGTGCTGTCGAGTAATGTAGGTATAGCAAACCTGCCAACTATCGTCAGTAGACGTAAACTGTAAAAACTGAGGGTATTAGCTTAGCGTGAAATAGTCATCGAGATATTATGTACACAAATGTAACAAAATACGTTCAGTTTTTATTTGAATTAAAACTAAAAAGCGCTGCAGCGCTAAAACAATAATTTGTAGTCAAATCCTACAGTATTAACAAGCAGCGCTCGATCGTTTTTGAGTTGTAATTTTCTCGCGAGCGTAAGGTCCTAAGCGCCGTGATTTTCATGGCGTTTACGCGTGTTGCCAAACGAACTGCTACAAACATTTGTTTTCACTGCGGTGCAGGGACCGCAGTTCGCGTTACAAACTTTTTCTTTGCGGTGTCTGCTAAACTCAGTGATAGTAGTACTTCAGTGTTTCAAACAAGAAAAAGTAATACATTTTATTGAACTTCTTTCTTATCTTATTATGAATTATACAAACCTTTTAATTTCTTTTTTTAAACAGGGCTGAGGACGGTGGCACCGGAGAAACATGAGCTGCCTAACCAGCTATCAACGCATTTTTCAAACGCACCTAAACAGCGAATGATTTTACATTTTAGCCTAATTTACAAATCGCCGAAGCACACGCTTCACCTGCAATATTATATTTTTTGTGAGTGATTTCCATTTGTGTATTATTATATATTTGTTGTAAATACTTATTTTTATTATAGTTATGGGTACATAATAACTGTGATTGTAATGCCTTTCTGTGATTAAATCCTGAAACAGAATTATTTTTAATGTTATTTATACACCAGTAACTGTCACTGTCTGCTATCAGTAATTCCTGACCTGAGTGTTTAGAGTATTCCAAAACCAGGTGAGGTGATAGCGCCTCGGCCGGCCCCCGCCCATCGGTTAATTTAGTAAAGTGCTATATAAAAGTGGGTGCAAGAGACTCCGTGACGAAAAACTTATCATAACGTTTTTTCGTGGATACCAAAACAAGACAGCTGCTTGCATCAATCAAATCAAAATATCTTTATTTTCAGCTATTACATGGGTAATATTATAGGATTTGGGAAGTCTTCTGTTAAGTTTAAATTAACCTGTAATAAAGTAAAAAGTAAAGTATTGTTCGCTTTTAGTCCTTGTAATACCAACGACCACGAACATTCGCGCGTTGCAAATAATAAAAAAATCAAGTGACGTACATAAAGTATTTATTAAATCTCCAATAAGAACTAAGATGCTGGCAGCGGCGGCTAGTGTATCCTGGTGAGGTCCTCCACCACCTTCACCAGGTCGTCCACCGTCGCCTCGCGCATCATCCCGCCGCCGTCGTCGATCTGGAACATGTTGATATTACTCACTCTCAAACTACAGTCGTAAAAGCAATGTACGGTCGAAAGTAATACGTGCGAGGTTTCCGTCATATTTTTTTAGGTTAAGTTAGAACATCGCGAGTTCGATTCTCGTCTTGAGACAGCTTAACAGCTTATTTGGAGCAACCTATTTGTTTTCTGTCTTTGTTTTCGCAATACGTCATTGCCTATATCGCTAAGATTGCTAAATAAATTACATATACCATTATACAGGGTGTAAGTAACAGCGTACTGAAAACTGAAATAGTGGATTCAAATCATATTCTTATCATATTAAAACTGATATAATAATTAGTAAACACTACTGAAAAATAATCAATAAATACCACATACGGCCAACAACTGCAATGTAATCAATCAAACAACATTATAGGGGTGAGCTGTCTTGATGGTGCAAAACATTAAGGCCATTCCCCGTATCGCAACAAAATAATACTATTCAAAATCCAAACAAACTAATTACTATAAATTTTGCTATTGTATGATAAACTGACTTTTATATAGTGATAAGTATCCACAAAGTTTTTGTGAGTTTGGTACACCGTCGCCTACACCCTATATATAATATCGTCTTGAGTTGTATTTATAACTATGAATAAGTGTAAAGTATCTCTGAAAGAAACTTATATGAAATTACAACTAGTGACGGTCATATATTGCTATGGTCAAATTATTTACGATTAGTGTTTGATTGAAAAATCTTACTAATATTATAAAAGTGAAAGTTTGTGAGTATGGATGGATGGATGTTTGTTACTCTTTCACGCAAAAACTACTGAGCCGATTGCGATGAAACTTGGTATGTAGATAGCTGGAGATCTGGATTAATACATAGGCTACTTTTTATCCCGATATTCAAACGGGATCGGGACTTACCGCGGGGCGCAGCTAGTAAAAAATAAAAGTTGAAAATAGTAAGGACTATTTTTATCTTACTAAACAGTTAAGTTTACGAAGATTGTCAAATAGTTTATTTTAACACTATTGTGTCACGAGGAATTGCTACATTGTATATATCTCTTCTATAATGCTTAAAAATTTATAAACCCCCTACGCCAAAAAATACTTAGTTTAAGGAACAAGTATTTATTGTTCAAAAAGTAGTAATCATACGCCAAAAATGCCTTACATCATTTTGGATTTGGACTCTTACACTGCTGGACCGATATCACCCAAACATAGCTAAGAACCACCACCGCAAGGAAGCTGGCTTTCAAATGAAAAAGAACCGCATCGAAATCGGTCCATCCGTTTGAGAGCTACGATGCCACAGACAGATACACGCAGATATCGACGTCAAACTTATAAAACCGTCGGGGGTTAAAACCAACTTTGTTTTATTTAATTATTATAATTTAATAATAATTTATTATTTCGATAACTTATACAAACCTGTAAGCCCGTAACTGTCTCCTTCTGCATATCTCTGCTGAGATCTAAGAAGCTCTCGATAAGGTCACCGTCGATGAATCCTTCCGCCGGTTCAGTCTTTATGTCCGTGTTGAAGGAGCGCCAAAACGAGTGGGGAATCTTGCCCACGGACTTGATCGTGTGGGTCAAACGTTCTTCTAGCTGGTGGAGGAACTCGTACAGCTCCTGCGATAGTTGCACTACTAAGCCTGAGAAAATGATATTGGTTATTAATTTAAATAATAGGGTCATTAAAAAGCGTATCTGTTTAGAAGACTGGTGAGGTCAAGTGATTTATTTTCATACGTAACTTTAAAACATCAACTCATACCATAACATTTATCATTCCACACGGCGGCGCTAGTGTTGTCCCTGTTTTACCACTAGACATGGACAAGGACAGTAAGCTTTTAAAATTTAATGGGAGGACAAAGAAAAATAATTGCTTTTACACCTTTTTCATTTGTGGCAATAGTAACAAATTTCAAGCATAGTAATACTTGACCAGCGAAGTCTCACGTATATGTAGTTAGGAACAGGTAATGTTAACGGTACAACATGGAGCATTTTCTGGGATATAAATAGCTCAAGACAGACATATGCGTCTGTGTGTGTGCGTGTGTGTGTGTGTGTGCGTGTGTGTGTGTGCGTGCGTGTGTGTGTGTGTGTGTGTGCGTATGTGAGTGCGTGACGTACAGATGCCGCCGGAGACGGTGGCGAGCAGCACGGGGTTGGTGACGGGCGCGTTGGTGTCGGCGTGCTGCCCCACGAGCGAGCCGGCGCGCATCACGTTGACCATGTCCCCGTTGTGGAACAGGCCCATGTAGCCCATCTGCTGGCGCTCCTCGTCTGTCGTCGCCGCACTGCAACACACGGTTAACTTGTAGAGAACGATCTAAATAGTAACAGAAACCGGCCAACTGTATCTACTTACCGATTTCGAAAGCCCACATGCCTGTGCGAGTGAAAACAACAGTCTCAATATCATACGCAAGATTTTCATTAGCCATCATTGAAGTCACTCTTACAACTGAATTCGGCGACAATACCCACGCTAGAAATATAGTGCTTTTTAACCATTTTTGTAGAGTAAAGATAACCAACATTTTGATTGCTGATTCTCAACAAACTTTTGATGCTAAATTTCAATTCCGTTCAATGGAATATTACGAGCATTGACACGTATGGGCCGACTCGACCGGAGTGATACCACGGCCTCACAGAAAACTGGCAGTGAAACAACGCAAGGTAAGTAACCCTTCATACGCTCCATGGCCGGTAGCGATAGGAATTTTGCCGCGGTCGCGACCTTCTGTGAGGAAGTCATCTCACAGAAGGAGACGGCGGAAAGGGTCCGGGAGGATGACCTCCACTCGGACTTAATTCGCCGCCGGCTCCGCGGACGGCGGAGGCGCGCGTACCTGCGCCTCATGCCGCCCTGAGTGTGGCCGCGGGTTGTCCCTCCCCCCGCTACAGTGGCCCCCCGCGAGGAAGTGTGCCTGGACGTCGCCTAATTGAGAGATTCTTAGTTTTTACCCGGAGGTGGTGCCCGCGCTTTCGCGGGCAGGCGCTAGGGAGGGGTCCGGATGTCTTAATAAAAGCTGTTCCCGGTTCCCTCCTACTTAAGGCGCAGTACGACACACCACCCCACCGAAAACCCCGGTGGGGTGACGGCCCGAGGGGGTTTCCACACGCACAAAAAAAAAGAGCCTAACCCTTCTTTCCTCCCCCTACTCCCACCTTAAACGCCGACAACGCACTTGCGGCTCTTTAAGTTGCAGGTGCCCATGGGCGTAGGTCGTCATTTACCGTCAGGTGACCCATCTGCTCATTTGCCCCCTATACTATAAAAAAAATCAATACACAATTTTTCGGTGCTATATTTACAGGTAACTCTTTGTCCTCAGGAAGCAAATTTGAAACCAAACGATTCTTATCGTATCAAAAACATAACATAATGTAGTTCCCTATTCGTGAGCATGTCGTCATTTATAGGTCTGCGAGCTCTTCGGTCAACAGAGTCCAAAGCTTCAAGTTGGTATTTAGCCAAGCCATCACAAAGGTTACTGCGGTACTCCATGTAAGATCGAACTTAGGCTTTATAAAGATTAAGCACCTGTTCAAAGATGAAGTACCGCGGGACCTTCGAAACGATTCCCAATTTCTTGGAAGCTGTCTGTGTCATGAACTTGATTTGTTGGCCAAAATTAAGTTAAGACGTAACGGTGATGCCCAAAAACCCTAGATAGTAATCGGTATGAATAAACCTTGGGAAGTTGTAAGGTCGAAAGTACTCTTTTCAGCAAAGAAGTCTCTTCTTTGTTAAAAAGAGTACGCTTGTGTTTGAGAACGGTTAAAATTTATAAGATTGGCGTTACCCTGAACGGACACCTACTGCAATGTCATATTAACCCGTTCAATCATGGACTCTCTTAACAGCATCTGTTAAGTTATCATGATTTTAACGAAAACGTTTGAATACCTTTGTTTAATAAATTATTTCGTGAAAGGAAATTCGTCAGATAATTATATTATTTGTCAATAAAAAAATTTTTGCAAATCATCATCAGCATCTATACAAATAAATAAAATTGGAGTGTCTGTTTGTAATATCATAATAACAACTTTTCACTAAATGCATCTGAATGTTTACATAATATTTATACGAAAAAATCTATTTAAAAAACCAGTCAAGTGCGAGTCGGACTCGCGCATGAAGGGTTCCGCACTATCGTACAAGATTTAATACTATAACCCAAAAAAAATACATCTCCAGCAGGGGTCACCTTTAATTTTTAATTTATTTTTATTATTTGTTGTTACAGTGGCAACAGTTATACACATTCTGTAAAAATTTCGGATTATTATATTACGGATCCTGAGATACAGCTTGGTGACAGACGGAAGGACAGCGGAGTCTTAGTAATAGGGTTCTGTTTTTACCCTTTGGGTAACTGTCACTCTGGTTGTTTCTGCTAATATTCGGAACGGGACTTCCACGGGACTGGCAGATAGTTGATGTTATAAAAAGTAACTAACGCTACTTTTATTTTGGAAAAAAAGTAATATGTAAATAATAAAATAGTACATTACCTATCCTTCTGGCACACGAACAAATTGAAACTGTTCTCCGCTCCTAGGAAAGTGTCATCGTCGAGTATTTCAACCGCCGTCATCCAGTTAGGGCTGTAGTCGCGCGCTATTTCTTCGAAGCTACCCTCCATCTGGAAGGAGCGTCAGGAATTAACAACAAGTTAATGACAATGTATAAGGACGTCATTCAACGGTAAAAATTAACAGATACTATACATAATAAATTCAAAATCATAATTTTTTTGCTATTACTTCGTTTTTGATTTGTAATTTGAACGAAATTAAATTGACAAAAAGGAATAAAAAAATAGCTAGTATAAGAAGAAATGCATATTAAACGAAATAATCAAGTTTTAATTTTAGATGTCAGATTACGTCAACATATACATTTCTACTGCAATGTGGGTACGGGAGAAGACGAGTACTCTCCCGTACCGCAGAAGGCGCACCGGGCGGAGCTGTCCCTCACCCTCACAGAAGCATTCCTGAGACGGTGGCGCCTCTGTAACCGTACCACGCTGTGCTTGCCTGCTAACCGAAAGTCGGTCAAGGTTTCCGGAGACCCACCCGGGTCTCCGGAAATAGACCCACTTGTGACGGAATACCGTGTGGTTCACAAAGGTTCAAGTCAGACATACCACTTCACCGTTAGCTCCGGTGGGATTTCTACAAGAGAAAAAAAATATTGTAATGTCTACTACGATAACCTGCATCAATCGTTACAGTTCAATTGTAGTGGATCAGTTGTTCATTATAGTTACATAATTAAGGTCCGTTTAAATAAAATGTTCTTTTTTAATACAGAGCCATAGACAAGTATTAGATGGCAAAAGGGTTGAAATGACTAATTATACAGGGTGTAAGTGACACCGTACGGAATGCTGAAATAGTGTATTCAGACCATCATTCTGAGTGGAAAATCATTGGAAATTTCTGCCCGAAAATTCATAATTTTTTTGCTTAAAAGTGATATCACAATGAGTAAACAGAACATTTTACGGACAAAACATCCGTAAATACCCCATACGGCCAAAAACAGCAATGTGAAACATTTATGCAATCAGCTGCTTCGACGGCACCGTGCGCTGAAGGTCATTCACCGGACCGTACACGTACGCGTGTCGCGTTACATTGCGTAGTTCAAAATCAAACTATTGACTGTAAATCCTTAATCTCGCATTTTTATGATGAACTGGCTTTTGCATTGTAATAAATATTCCACGAAAGACGTTCTTGTAAATTATTTGCGACGGTGTTACTTACACGCTGTATGTGCAGTCAGTGCAGGTTTCAGTTATAAAATATATAACATTGGAGTATAGAAAATTTTATTGTCGAAACAATGTAACGTCGAACATTGACATTGGTAAAATTGTCTGCATCGGCTCTACTTGCCATTATAAAAAAACAATTGAATAAAACTTTGATTATAATTATTTTATTTGTCAGTTCAAAATCGGAAGCTGTATCGAAAAAAGAATCTTTAGAAAACAATCAAGACGACGGAAATTCTAATACAGCTTGGTACATAGGAGAATTTATGTCTGAAATCTAAATATCTGTATTGAATTCTTTTATACGACCAGCTGGGCTTCTGGGTGGCCTGAGCATCTTTTAACTGCATGCCGCTATTCTCTACAAATATCTATAAAAATCTTTTAGCTGTCAATATCAACAGGCATCACTTTTTAACCGACTGAATATTGAATTTGTGTATGTTAATCGAAATTTGTAAACCGATTTCAATCATTCATTTTTTAATTGAATTGGTTGTATCCAAGGTTGGTCCTTTGACTTTGAAGAAAACATTCCACCTCTATGGATGGAAAATTAAGGGATAAGGAATATAGCTTTTATTACAATCATTTATCATTATTTAAACGCTTTGAAGTTAGTGATACAATTTTTTAAAGTTAATTTTAGTAGATAATGTGCAAAAAAATAAAATGGTAAACTTTACCTGTTTATACTGAAGTAGTGACATTGACCTCATGAGGTCACCAACGAGGATGAAGTCTCCCTTCACCTTCAGGTACAGAGCCACCACATTGTTGAAATGACTGCACTCTAACCGTAATTCCTTCTCCGACGTCCACTCGAATAACCGCACCTGATACCAATTATAATAAGATGCATTAAAGGTATAATGTTATACACGGTGTTAGTGAAATGCTCTTGAAAACTCTCGAAAACGAAGACACGATAGTACTAATGATACCTTTGATGATGGGTTAGAAGAGAAATCGATCACGATGCAAATTTTTTTTTAAATTTTGTTTTAGCATTTTTCACCTCCATCATGTTAGTACAGCTAAATGCAAGGGTAATTTCATAAAAAATAAATCAAAAACAGCTGACGCTCGAGTCGCGGGAGCAGAAGGCCGCGCGAGTTCGGAAACGTTGGCTCGCGGTACTCACATCGGTCATCCCAGTCATCATCAGTAAAAGACGCAAGGTCTTCACTGTACTTATTTATGGTCCTTCGAGCCGGATTTGAACCAGCGGCCTATAATAACTTGAGATTGTAACTTTAAGCGTACTTACCGTACTGTTAATAGACGCAAGCAGTTTGCCATTGAATTCTACTAATGAATAGCAGGCACCTTTGATGTCTTTCTCGGCTATTTGCACCAGCTTACCCTCTGCCCAATGGAATAGTAGGATCCTGCCCTGTTGAAAATAACATACCAAATCCAGCTTATTACAAAACATAGACCAACAATAAGTTTATATGATTATGCTGATGTATATTCTGTCAATCTCTCGAGTGAGTACTCTATTCTGGATGAAAGGTACAAACCTTGACAAGATCTGTTGAGTAGTAAAGTGATGGGCCATAACTATTGAAAAATATTTTGACTATTACGTAGTGTGTGTGACTATTACTTTAATCAATTAAAGAAATTTAATCGATTAAAGTATTACGAAAATAGATGTACTGTCACAAAATATATAAAGTACCTACGGGTACAGAAGACTCACTCCGCCAAATCATTTAAATAAATAGCGACACTTGTACCGCTACAATAAGGTCGCACAGCGCTAATTATTTACAGTTATATTCACCTAGAAGTTGCCTCTCTTTCTATCGCTATCTCTATCTATCTATAACTCTCATCTGTTTTGACGCCGCGACGTTAGGGTTGTCTCTTTTTAAAGAATTAATTAATCTGAATATTTTATTAGCAGTAAGTTATGCGCCTAAAACTCTACTTTCGCGAATAAATCAACTTAGGCTAATACTAATTACTTGATAGTCTAGATACGAACGGATAACGTGACGCAGCGCGTGTGTGAGTATCGAACTAACGTGCGGCGCGGTCGACCACTAAATTTTGCCACGATTAGTCGACCCCTCC
>OY982577.1:2994888-3233141 GCA_963859945.1 Euplagia quadripunctaria
TCGACCGGGCGCTTTGTGAATTAGAAGGAAACGGATATTGTTAATGGCATAGCTTAGGGAGTGTCAGCAATTATAGCTCGCACAGGTCAGAGTCGCATGCCAGACTTGAACTGACTGTTGCCGAGAAATCCAAACCCCGTAATATCTTTGTTCTTATACATGAAAATGAATTGCTATTCGTTAGTCTCGCTAAAACTCAAATATGGCTGGAAGGATTTGAATAATTTTTGTTTCGTTTTTTTTAGCTCTACTACAGGGGTGGTTAAAAATAAAACAATCAGTCGTAGGACTGCACGTCAGAAGTAAAAACATAACTTCACAATGTATTTGCATATACATACACACACACATCCGTTTATAGATAGATAGATTACACTTTATTTGTACACCAAGGTTTTACAAAGAATATATAACAAGAGATGTATTTTATCGATAGTTATACAAAAGGGCGGCCTTATCGCTCAAAGCAATCTCTTCCAGGCAACCTTAGGATGGACTGGAGTTATTTTATTAAACGGGTGGTAATCGTTGACGTTAAATTAAAGGTAGTTAATGCTTATCATCTATTACGTACATACAATACTCAATAATTATGCCTACTTATACCTACTCAAGTACTGTTATATACATAAATAAAAATACATGTATACCTACATATAGACATACACATATACACAATAAATAATGTATACATCATATTTTAACTATAATTTTTTATAGTGACAGATAATGCTCTTGTAACATTGTTTTGAACTTAGCTAACGATTGTGCTCGTCTGATAGCAACAGGCAATTCATTCCATAAACGCACAGTTTCCACAGTAAATGATTTGTCATAAAAATTGCTGGAATGTCCTGGGCATTTCCAGTCTCAAGTTTTCAGTTGACCTCAGGCATTTTAAATCTTAAAGCGTTCCTTGAGGTAACAGGGAGTCAATGGATTAAACAATATATTATATAGAAACGTATGGATATGAGTATTCAGGCGAAAGCGGATTGGAAGCCATTTGAGCCTTTGACGGAACTGAGAAACATGATCATATTTGCATAGGCCAAATATATATAACTAGCAACCCCCGGCTTCGCACGGGTACACATATACACCAAAACCTTCGTCATGAATCACTCTGTCTATTAGTGAAAACCGCATGAAAATCCGGTCAGTAGTTTTTCAGTTTATCGCGAATAGACAGACAGACGCGGCGGGGGACTTTGTTTTATACTATGTAGTGATTAGGTTAAAAATATTTTTTTTTATTAAGCTTTTATTAAGCTGAAAATAAAATTACTATACAAACTTTTAAACTTTCGCGTTCCATGATAAATGTCAGAATTCAAAGGTATGTATTATATATTAGGTACGTGATCGCGTTATGTCCCTTCAACTAAATTAAATGTATGTAATGTGCGAAATGTGCGAATTAGTTCAGTTAGCTCTTGCCCTCGTCCATTGTCATCAGGTGAGAAAATAGTTGAAACAATAAAGAGTTTATCTATCTATCTATCTACAATAAAGAGTATTATTATTAAGGGATTCAGTTCACTAAATACCTGTGTGGCTTCCTGGTAGGCAATTCTTCGAGGCGTTTCTCCCAGTGGCACTGTCCTGATATGAAGCTTCTGTATTTCGTCTATAGTGCCTATTGTAACCGTGCTATCTGTTGCCAACGCCAAACTGTACAATATCACTGCACGTCAATGACAAGAAAAAATAAAACCTAAAACACATTCCTAAATCTATAGACGATTATTCAAGAATCTTTACAACAAATATGACTGTTGTTGTATAGAACTAGTATTAATGTACAGCCCATTGTAAAATTTGTGAATATTCTAAATGACCACAAATGATAATGTAGCATTTGATAATTAACACTTTAGCCATACGTGTAGTATGAGTATAATTAAAGTAAAAACAATAAATAACCAGTCCTAGAATAGAGCCTTGTGGAACCCTTAAAGCAAACAAAGCAATATTCTTCAATTTAGATTCACGTTAGGGGACAGACTGTCCACCAAAGTTAAAAGAGGTTAGTAATTAAATAAAATGATAGAAAAATCATCAGTTCCTGTCTGTAATGGTGTTATTTCTTTACTAGTACATTATAGTTATGCTTAACATACTCAAAAGCTTAGGATAAATCATAGGAAAAAAAATAGCATGTCGTTAAGGGCAGCTTTTGGGGTAATTCCTTATTGCAATTATTCACCTTTATAGCAAATTATTTTTATTAATTGTGATTTTACTGCAATTGTCTAAAACCGTTATGGCCTTAATTTAAGTTTAGTTTTATCTTGACTTAAATGATAATCTAATTATAAACTTTCTTCAAGAGCTAATAAATTCGGTTCTCGAGATATTGACTATTTACTTCTAATATAAATATATTTACATAATGATGTGTTATCAACCTCTTAGGTATAAATTCACTAAACTAAATATTATTAATATTAACAACTCTTACCTGTCAGGATATGCCTGTGCGTTAAGTGAACACATATGTGTGACTTCCTTTAGGTTAACGTTGGAGAATACGAGCTTGTGGTTCGAGGAGAATATTACTGTAGGCCGGTCCGAGCATGCGAATATGTTTGTTGTGGATAGTGACCTGTTAGGAAAAGCATTTTCTGTAGAATTAAATGTTCATGTTAATTATGACTAGCACGTCATGTTCCCTTCCCCAAAAAGATCCGAAGCTGCAACAATATTTCCCGCAGTTTCCATAAGATTCAATTATTATATACAGGATGTATAAAGGTCATTGCTCTAGCGCGATTGTTCGGCGAAGTACCCGCCCGTCGCACAAAACTACGGCGAGATTGCATTAGTAGTCGTACATTGCGTAACGGGTTTTCAATTAATCCTTATAAATCTTTAATCTTACATTTTTATAATGAACTGACATTTGCATCGTGATAAGTATCCACAGCCAAGACGTTTGTGTAAGTTTTTCGTTACGCCATGACTTACACTCTATTATATAGTCATGTTATTGACATTGTCATTTTCTGCTTCAATGTTCGATTAGACACTAAACTCACCTAAAGCTTCTCAATACGGTGGGTTGTGTTCCTAATGTGACTTTCTTTTTGTTGGTGAGCACCCCTGTCTGCTGGTCCACAGTGAAATAGAACATGGAGCCATCGCCCAGGGCACACAGTAAGTAACACACGCCTTCCAGAACGCAGATTAAGAGAGATCGTGGTATAATTTCTGAAAAGAAAATTATATTTACAATGCTAAAATTAAGTTCTTCGTTAATAAAAAGGGCTACGGGAATTCGAAATCCTTAGTTTCTGTAAAATGGTACAATTTTAGTAATACACCAGATGAAATTATAGTATTTACCGCCAGATAACTTTTCGGTGTGCATATGTTTGAGGTCAGGTAGCTTGAGCACCTTGACCGATATATCTGTCCACAGTCCCACGCCGAGCAATGCTTCTTCCTCCCCCGGCCCAAGATCCAGGCACGCCACTTCTTCTTCCATGCAAACTTCTCTATCAAAAACCATAATAAAAGTGATATATAAGTATATTAATTGTTGTTTATTAAGGAGGTACGGCTTTTCTCACGTGTGGATTTCAGTGAAGCCCGATGGCCGTTTAACAAGAGGTGAAACGATCTGCCGCGTTGGTGTCAGACTTCACAAAGTTTGGCTTCCGACACAAACGTGAAACTCGTTGGTATGTCCCGACACTAGAGAAATACACACATGAAAAAACCCGCATTTTTTAATAAATAAATATGATTACCACTGACAGAAGTATTTTTATATTATTTTTATTTATTTCTCTTAGTTGTACACCATTATAGTATTGAACAGAACAGAGAAGCATATCAATGGGGGGTCTTATTTCTGACCAGACAATCGTTCTTCGTCTCGTATAATCGTTAATTAAATGTACTTCTGAGAAATTTCAGTTCACGCCTTAGAATTTGGAAAACATACGCCGAGGTGTATGCAGCTAGGGATGTGCTTCTTCTAGGCTTGATCCCATTTTGTTGATCGCAATGGATCGTAACGTTTCGATTCGCAGGTCGGATGTGTGTGATCGCATGAATTTGATCCGATCCGCGCCCGACACTCGCCACTCCGCCGCCACAGACCCACCAACCCCTTACTCACGCTTTGAGCTCGAGCGCCCGGTCGTGTATGGCCACGAGGAACACGCGCGGTCCGGCCGCGGCCACGACCCGCGCGGTGCTGCACGCCACCACGGACAGCCCGCGCGCGCCCGACACTCGCCACTCCGCCGCCAGCGACCAGCCCGAAGGACCAGGTGCTATGAGACGGATACCCTCGTCTGTCACCTACGCAAACAAATGTATTAATAAACTAACTGTGCCCCGCAGTTACACCCTAAATTTCGGATTATTTATAAATAATTTGGAGTATTTCGGCATAGACAATAAATTTTTAGTATACAAGGATAGATGTAATAAAACTAAGTGTAGCGTTATAAAACTCATAATAGTATTAATTCATAGTCATAAATATATGTCTTAAGTGGGAAAGCCATACTTTACGTACGTATAGTCCGGCTCGACCGGAGTGATACAACGGCCTCACAGAAAACCGGCCTCATAGCAACGGTTGGGTGAGTGAGTTTTCCGGAGACCCTAACCCATCCCTCTCCCCCTCTTCCCTCCCTTCTGCCCTCACTTTAAAGGTCGGCAACGCACTTGTGACTCTTGAGTTGCAGGTGCCCATAGGCGGGGGTAGTCACTTACCATCAGGTGACCCGTCTGCTCGTTTGCCACCTATCCCATAAAAAAACAATATCAGAAGAATGAAACAAACCTGAACAAGTTGATTGTAGCACACATTCCCCGTGTAGAACGTCTGACGATCTGACACGAAGCCTTTGATATCTGTCTCTTCAACTTCTTCGCCATTTAGTGTTAATACCCTACAAAACAAAATTATATAGTTTCAACAAGCTGTAATTTTTTTTAACATTGAATTTGATAAAAAGAATAGACTTAACACTACAATAAATAAATTTACAAATAAATGTCTAATTTCTTATAAATGTTTTAATGCCATTTGAAAAATAGACGTCATTTTTGTAAGCAACGTCCTGCAAAAAAAAAACATATTTGCAAGATCTAACTCGAAAATGAGGTTTAAATCGACACTTCTAGTATATTAGTTTGGTTTATATCAGATGAAAAAAAAATGAATTAGTAGAATTTTAATAGATAGGCCATCAATTAGTGTGAATAAACTCCCATGCAATCTTAGTAATAATTCGTTCTTAGTGTGTTGGATCAAGCATATTACCTTGTGGGACTCCATAAGTCAATTAAGGAATTTTACTAATCTTTCAAGCATTTTTTTTTATATATCGTATTCTTACAATCAAATAGTTGTTAAAAATATGAAGTAATTGTTCACTAAGCCACATGTTTTCCATGATATCGAAGATCTTGGAATAGAGACAGTATCAAATGACTATGTTAGGTTCAAGAATATTCTATATTGCATTTTTGACAGATGAGTTCAATGATTTAATAGTGCTCGTACAGATATAGGATAAATATTCATAAAAGTTTATGAATATTAGTCCAACTTTGGTATTTTTTTTTTTTAATATAATAAAAAAACAACAACACTATAAAAGTTAAAGAGGCAAATCACCTGGTTTGTCCAACAAATGAAAGTACAAGTGTGTCATGATAACTCTGTGCGGTGTCCAGAGTCAAAGCCCACATGCCCTTAATGCCGGGAAGGTCGATAGACGCCTGTTCCTGGATGCCTATACCATTCCGGATAATTCTCAGTGAGCCCATTTTGAATGCGCCTGGTAACAGAAAAATATAATTATTAAATCAGTTTAATTTGACGTATCATCAAAAAGAAATGATCAAATCAATTGTTAGTTGCACATTATACATGTACAGGTAAGATTTAAATGGTAAAATGATAAAGTCGTTCTTAAAAAAGTTCCGTCAAAGATGTGTGTAAATTTATTGTGTATTTTTTGTTGTGCGTCTAAAACAAAGTGCAGCTTAACTGACCAGAGCAAGTGATGAGCTGGTTCTGTCCCTGGCGCTCCAGGTCCACGACGCACATGTCGACGATGGGTGCGAGGCTGGTGAAGCTCTCCATGGGCTGAACGTACTGGCCGGCCTCCTCGCGCGCGCTGGACAGGCGGATCAGCGCCGAGTCGCCGAAGCGCGAGCCCACGAATACCACGCCGTTGTCCAAGTACGTCATACACTCTGGGATCGGGATGTCTCCTGACAACAATTACATTAAGCTTGACAATACGCTTAATTCTGGAAACGAGTGTTCGCCCTTTTGTCTTTGTCTTTGGCTATTTATAAACACAGCCCAGCTTTTGATCGCGGGTTCGTTAGCGTTAACATAGATTCTGCCAGGTACCTTTCTGGACAAAATTTACAATCATTTTGGATAACATTGGGCCACACCCTGATAAACGCTATCCTTTTTTACGTAATAATTGTATTTGAAAAAGTAATGAAAGTATCCCAAAGTAAAATAAAGTATCCATAGATCTTAAATGAAAAAAATTATAAGCTTTTTTCCCGCATCTCAGCTGCGTACTTGAAAAAGTGCCTTGTTCAATTTGTAATGTTTTGTAATTTTGAGCTAGAAATCGGTCAATAAATACTTGTTGACTTTATACAATGATCTACCTACATGTATCTTGTTTCTTCTTTTATACCAGGCCTATATTAAATATATTATAATGATACGAAGAAACAAAAAGTAGCCAGGTGTCTGAAAATATGACACTACATCGAATTACAGACAGGGCCTATTGCAAATAGCAATAAACAAAGTAAAGACAGGTGTATTAAGCCAAAGAAAAGCTTGTGAGATTTGTCTTTGATCTTGCATATGCAATGACACTTATATTTTTATAAAACTCAGATTTTTTTACTATGAATGTTGGTTATGTTTATTGTATCTTAAATATTAAGAAAAGCTTTAAATTTTTTTTAATCGTTTCTACAAAACCCGGGTCTTTTGCTTTCTTGACGTGTTGAGTACGAATTATTATATGTACGAAAGTGTAACCCGATTTAAAAAGTTAGTTTGATTATTTTATGAGCATTTAATATGGGTTGAAGTTACCTTTATTTAAAAAAAAACTCAATAAAATGGATTCTAAAGGTGTTTAAATATAATGGTCAAATGTTACCCCAAATGAATGTAACTTTGGACCCCACCTGTTGCTGTTAATAACTTTATATGTCAGGATTTGTTAATAATTTTGTATATTTTTAATGTAATTTTTATTTATATTGTGTAAAGATCGCTCAACTACATGGAGACGTGCGGTTATAGATGGACATTGGCAGATAGCTATCTTACCTATTTGCAACACGGTATTAATTTTATATACTATTTGTTTTACTATAGTTACGATGACATTGTGTTGATCTATATATTTTTTTTAATTTTAGTTAAAAAAATAAGTTTTCAAATCATAAACTAGTCAAACCATAGCAAATTGTATCATAAGTGGTACACTGTTACCCCGAATGATTGTACCCTAGTCTTTTTTGTACCCTAGATTGTTCATTAGTTAAGGCGTGAAATCGTAACTCAAAATCACATTCGCATTTAAATATTAATTGGAATAATTTCCAATAGACAGATGACTCACCCAACAGTTCGACTTTGAGGTCTTTGACAGCCTGAGTTCCATCGGGTTTGTCCTGCAGCTCCAGCAGTAACATGAACAGGCGACCAGCGATGTCGCCCAGCAAGTACCGCAACCCTCGAGTGTCCACGCGACAGTAACAGTTTATTGGAGTTAACTGGAATAACAAACTTTTATTTTAGGTACAATTAACAGTTTTTTTCATGTTCCTCCAAGTGGACTTGAGAAGAAATAGAAATGTAGGTATAGTAATTACAGTATGTTATTCTGTGTATTTGTTGTGTACGTTAATAGACGAAGATGATTTATAAAAATCCAGTGTTAAATCATCATCACCTACCTACCCTTATCCCAACTTTATTTGTGGTCGGTTTTGGTTGATTCTTTTTATGGCCAGCCGCCGCCTTGACGCCAACCCTCCTTGGGAATATAATCGTTTTAAGAAGGGAATAAAGGAACAAGGTATATTGGGATATGGAAAATAGGATAGGAAGCTAGGGTAGGGGACCGCAGGTCTCCGGTGAGGAACGGGACTGAGACTGCAGTAGCTCGAAGAAGCAGGGTTCACGTACCCGTATGTACAATATGTCCTGTGATTGGAGAGGTCAATTTACAATAAATAAAAATCCAGTGCCATTTCCAAATTTGTTGTCAAACCAGCCAACTTCACTTTTTATAATAACAAAAAATCGTAGTAGTATAATAATAAAAACGCGCAAAGTCTTGTACATTAATCAAAAATAATAGCTAACCATATTATATTATACCAAAGACTGCTTTGATTTTTCGATAAGTCCTACAAGAAAAAACTTAAAGTTTTAAATGTCTCCTGAAAAAATTGACGAAACGAAGTTAGCGGGTTTGCTAATTAATAATAATATAAAATACCGCTCTAACAGGCAACCATGGGAAGGAGAAAAAATTGGAAATAAATTTAGGGCAGTTTGGTGCACGTTCTGTACATTATTTAGTTACATAAAATATCTAACAAATAACTTAAGAGGAACCGCTTGAACCAAGAAGAAATTATCCATGAATTTGTTAGTACCCACATTTTTAAACACAGGTTCGCTGAGGACCTAAAAGTCCAGTTTAAAGGTCCTTTAAGGTAAGGTGGAGATACTCCAACAATGAGAGGATATGTGCATTCCGGCGAAAGCGAAGTAACCAATTGAGCTTTTTTCGACAATCAGAAACATGATTATATTTGCGTAGTCCAAATATGCATCTTATACCAAGATTTTGGAGTCAATCAACCTTATTAAGTTGGTCTTCGGTGAGATTTCGGCAAAAGAAAAAGGATTCTATAAGCGCAGTCTTAGTGGTAGGTAAAAAATTGCAAAACCTGCTCCAGGAACCTTCAGTGGCAAAGATTCTGCGACTCAGCTTTGCACCTAAGGGACCTATGAAAAACAGGTATTTTTATACCCCAAGTTTTTGACCTTTTTTTTATGGTATAGGGGGCAAACGAGCAGACGGGTCACCTGATGGTAAATGACTACCGCCGCCCATGGGTACCTGTAACTCAAGAGTCACAAGTGCGTTGCCGGCCTTTAAGGTAGGAGTAAGGGAAAGGTGGTAGAGGGGGAGAGGGAGGAGGCGAGGGGTGGAGGGAATGGTTAGGGCCTTAGGTAATTAAATCATTGCTTCACTGCCGGTTTTCTGTGAGGTCGTGGTATCACTCCGGTCGAGCCGGCCCGTACGTGCCGAAGCTTGGCTCTCCCACTTCTAAAAACCGCTATAAAGAATGTTTGTGCCGTTGCAAGTGACTTGCGATAAAAGAGACCAGTCAAAGTTGGACATCGACACAAGTATCGATTTGTAAAAAAGACATCCATATTAATAACGATTATAGTTGATCTTTTCAATCCGGTTTCTGAAACCGGTTATAAGTTTTTTTCTTTAAGAATATAAACTAAATTTTTTTTTTTTATATTACCTTTATTTGTGGCGGAGCGACAGCTACATAACTTTGACCGTCATGGTACACTATTGATTCTTGACCTATCACAATAGCACCACCTAATAATAAAAAAAACCAAAAGTTATCTCAACTAAAAAAAATATAAGTATTAAATAAAGGCCTAAAGAATGTGATAAGACAGAAAAACAAGCTATACAGTTTTAAGTACATTGGTTGTTTTTTTTTTTAATTTAAGATTTGCCTCAAATTACGATTCCAAAGAAAAATAACCAAGAATAAATAAATATTTTCGTTGATGAATTTTTTGTTTTTTGTGTTGACGGGTCACCTCACTGGAGCTAACGGTGACGTGGTTTGTCGGAATCGAACCGACTAAACCTTTACGGTGTTCCGTCACAGGTGGATCTATTGCAAGGGACCCAGGTATACCCCAGGATGGAAGTCTCCAGGAACCCCTGCAGACCTTGGTCGCCTCTTTGTCAGTACGCGGCCACATGGTGGAGTACGCCTTGCCCCCGGTTATGTTTTTAGATAGTGAATTTAAGTAAAAATCGTTCAAGGCCATTCCAGGATTAAAGGACCCAAATTAAAATGTGCCTATTTAGTATGTTTTACTTACCGAGTGGGCTTGGTACAGGTATTAATATTGAGGCTTCTGTTTCAACATTGTCTTGTTTCCAAGGTATCTTCATGAATTCCTTATCTCTTAACGATATTTCATGTGTCTGAAATAAAAAAACTCGAAATTTAAGAGGGACCGGACTTCCTGGCAAGCCAGTTGGAGTACCACCTTCAATATCAATATCCTTTGCGTTGTCTTTCCATCTGAACTACCTTACCCTTTCAATATACGCCCAAAAAAATAAAAGCGGCGGTAGCGTAATGGCTAAAGCGTCGGACTTGCGATCAAGTGGTTGCGAGTTCGAACCCCACCCAGTGCACTACCGGCCTGAACCCACTCCTAACACAAGCATTTAGCTTAGCTGGAGGGGTTAACGCGAATACTAGTAATGCGTGACCCACGTTGCTAGTATACTTTAAAAAAATAAAATAGGCGTCACGCGAGTGGGCTGAATCATAGTTGGTAAAATATAAGTGTTTTATACATCTCTGCCTACCCCTTCGGGGATTTAGGCGTTTTTATATGTGTGTATGAAATAAAAAATACACTAGGCTCTTTGCTATGCTAAATGCTGAACTTTCCTATGCTTTATAGTATTCAGTCGAATAGTACCTAGGTTTAAACTATGTAAAAGTGGCTATGTACAACCATAAGCAGTTACGTTTGTACACTGTTTTAATATACAGCGTGTAAGTATCACCGTCGCGAATAACTTACAAAAACGTCTTTCTTTGGATACTTATCACAATGCAAAAGTCAGTTCATCATAAAAATGCGAAATTAAGGATTTACAGTCAATAGTTTGATTTTGAACTACGTAGTGTAATGCAACACGCGTACTGTGCGGTACGGCGAATGACCTTCAGCGTACGGCGCCGTCGAAGCAGTTGATTGCATAAATGTTTTACATAGCAGTTTTTGGCCGAATGATTTACTGTTTTTTTTTGGGAAATTGTTCTGTTTACTCATTGTGATATCACTTTCAAGCAAAGAAATGAAAAAAAAAAAATGTATTTTCCGGCAGAAATTTCCAATGCTTTTCCACTCAGAATGATGGTTTGAATACACTATTTCAGGATTAGGATTCAGGTAGATAGTGCCGTTACCTTTATATGTCTTCCATTGAGATCTTGATGTATTAAAATAATAGTAGGATTTGAACAGCCATGCAAAAATTCTACATCATATACATTTAATTCTTCCAATCTGAAATAAAATAAAAAGATATTGGAATAAAGCTATCGTGAGTCGTATTCATAATTATTAAGGGCACGATTTTACTCACGTGTGTATTTCGGAGATACCCGTCTAGTTTCGGACCCGACGGGGGTGCAGCGCCTGACACCTACGCGGCAGGTCGTGATACACACGTGAGTAAAACCGTATGTCCTACAGCCGTGGTAATCAAGGTAGTAGTTAGGAACTGCTGTTATCTCGATTATCACGGCCACTTCTGACTAACTGCTATCTCGATTACCACGGCAGAATAAATAGAAAGATATTATTTAAGATAGCATGGAAGCACTGCGCATGTTGTAATTAGTATTTTCTCTTACAAAACTCTAAGTAAAATAAAAATCACTAAGATTTAGTTTGATCCTGTCAAACGAGTTTCGTATTTTGAAACAATAAACCCATTTTAGTTTAAAACAACTAAAATCAGTTAAGTCATTAGGCGTGGGTCATTACTACTTTATGGGTATTCTCTTCAGTCTTGTCTACATAATTAAAAAATATCTGACAAAAGTTACACATCATTAAATTTCAGCAAGATAGATATCCAATCTTAAATCTTGACGTACACTCGTACACTCACACACGCACAAGTACACACAAGCACACGCGCACGCACGCATGCACGCACACACGCCCGCATGCACGCACGCACGCACGCAACTGAAATTACCGAATGTACAATAACTAGACTAAGTATATAAATTACTGTAAACATTCTATGTAAGAAATAAACATATATATTATTAAAAAAAAAACATATATATATATATATATATATATATATTATAGATTTTTTTATGCTTTCGCGACTTTTATACATATTAGACCACCCGTGACTACCTAACTAACTAAAAAGTATGTATCTTTTAATATTATCGCCATAAGCCCCGCTTTACACATCTAATACTAAGGTAGTTTAGTTAGATCTTAGCATCATTATGTTCTTTTATCAGACTTAAATTCGTTTACACGTGTAACGTTACATTTACCTTTGTGTGTTGTAATAGTGTATGCGACCTACAAATTTTTGATACATATCGGCATTATTGTTGAAGTAGGCTGTAGTGGCCGCCCGCGAGGAGTTGGCGTCCGCGTATGCCTGGACGTTGCCTAAATGAGAGTTTTTACCCGAAGGTGGTGCCCGCGCTTTTGCGGGCAGGCGCTAGGAGGAGTCCGGCTGTCTTAATAAAGCTGTTCCCGGATCCCTCCTATTTCAGGCGCAGTACGGCACACCGTGTGGTTTTAGGCGGTTCGATACCGACACACCGCCCCACTGAAAACCCCGGTGGGGTGAAGGCCTGAGGGGGTTTCCACACATCCAAAAAAAATCTTAAATACTATAACATTGTATTTAGTAACAATAAAATCATCAAGTTATCTACTCATTTAACATAACACACCCCGACACATGGGGTGAAGGAGTGTGTCAACATCACCATCTGTGTTAGGCGGTAACCACCCCAACCGACCCTAATGTGGCAATCATACTAACCTTAAACTAGCAGCTTTCAGCTCTGTGGAGTCTTTATCCAGTGGTATAATCTTAAATAGACCATCATATAGCCTTAAACCAATAACTCTTGCTTGTGGGTCAATTACCGCTAGAATGCCATTCTCTGAAGGCTTTCCAATTTTGTCTGAGACATTTCCGTGGGCTCTGGTGACTACTTCCAGTTCGCCATTAGCACCTGACCTCCATTCTAATATCATGGCATTATATCGGGCTGTTAGAATAAATACCAAATCCTTGTCTTCATACTGTAAATAGAAATATAATTGTCGAAAATTTACAAGAAATCATATGATTTTCGCTTTAGGATTCTCTGGGACCTACAGCGGTTACGAAGTGTAATTAATTGAATACGATAGTGTATGATTATTTTCTTATTTTGCAACATTAGAAAATACTTAAGCCGGACAGTCACCACTTAGTAGGAAATATGCGCGTGTCAGGTGTGACGGTGCGTTTTTGCGCGTTAGGCTTTAGGCATATGCATATATAATAATTATAACTTCACAAATCTCACACACGGCCGTCTGATCCCAAACTAGGCAGAGCCTGTACTATGGGAACCAGAGTGCTGATAAACATACTTATATATTTCTAAATACGTACATATTATAGATAAATAACACCCAGACACAGAACAATGGATCATGCTCTCTCTCTCTATATATATAGGTATTAGTACTTCAAACTCTTTGTCTATCTTTTTATCATAAACCCAGTCTATTTATTTACGCCATCTTTGGATTGAGCGCGATACTACTGTACTTTGATGTTGGTTGTATACTAATCTATTCATATATTAGTTCGGGCAACTTTCACAGATGGCGCAATTTCTAGTTTTTACAATATTTACTATATTTTGATACAATTTGTTTCTTACAGTGAAAGGAACTTCGATCCAATTGAGTGTCCCAAAGACACTTCATGCGTTTTAATCCATAAAATAGTATTGTTCCCAAAGTATAACAAAACAATCGCCTGGCTTGACGAAATTTATGTTCATGGGAGCGAAGCAGCAGGTAAAAGTTAAATTCTTTAGTTAATAAATTCTTTCAACGCATGTATCTATAATATATATATTTTTTTTCCATTTCTGATAGTTACTCACGGGAGGCCTGAACAGCTTCATTTTAGCAACTCGTCCGTAAAGCCCCACTTCTTTCATGGGTCGCAAACCTTCTGGTGTCACCAAGTACATTTCTAGGCGAGACACCTTCGCAACCAGAAGGTTCAAGTCTGTTGGTGATGTGAAGTTTCCTACAACATAAAGGATATTGTTTAATAGTAATCAAACAGGAATATTTTATTTTTAACCGACGAAAAAACGGAGGAGGGTCTCAAGTCGAAACATATATATTTTTTTGATGTATGACCACTCATAACTTTTTACAGGGTAGTCCCATTTCGATAAAAAAATTATTAGATACTTCGAAGTTAAGACTGGAAAAATAGGGGTCGAATGATTGTTCACATGTGAACCGATTTTGTTGAAACTTAGCACACATAATTATGTAGTTCAAATGATACTACAACATGACAGAGCCCTAAACTCACACTAATGTAAATACCTTAATAATTTTGAGTTGGCGCCAAACATACAAATAAGCAAATTGATTATTAAGTAACTCTCTCCCTTCTGTTTTGACTGTCACTGTCCTCTACAATTGTGCCTCCCAACAAGCACGATTGAATTCCATTTGGTAAAATCGAAAGAATCGACACCCCCGGACTCATTGAACTTTGATTTGGTATAATCGAATCGAAATCATCTCGATTGTTTGAAGGCATACCGAGTCAATACTTGTATCAATTAAAACTGTTAGTAGTATTTGTTCATGGGCTCTATCTAGTGTGTAAATGGAAATGTGGTTGCGATTATTGCATCTGTTTAAACATCTCGATATCGCCCGTCGCTAATCACTAGTAGCTAGTGTTTTGTGAATTTATGAAATTTAATTTATTGTTGTTTTGCTTAATTATATATTAACCAAGTTGGTGTTATGAGTAATTTTCAAGAATTGTTGTTACATTAGATAGCCTATTTATTGCCTTTTATAATAATTTTTTGGTTTAATTATATGAAAATCAATTACACCATATTTTAACTTTCATTATAGAGCTTTTTTCTCTAAAACTAGTTTTCTTTGCTTCATGAAATAACCCAAAGATTAATCAGTAGGTTATGTCATATTGTGCAATCACAAAACATGACAGAAATTTAAAAATTCAAAAATTAGTAAAGTGAAAATAAACTGAAAAGGTGATAAACAGTTTATCATAAACTCTTTTGAGTATTATTTTATGTTCTGAATTTTTACAAAATTCTTATAAATATAATTTTTTTTTTAATACCCCCAATAGATCAAGGATCATTCTTTCTTGTGCCAATATTCTGTTATGTCAAACCACAAACACAAAAGATCATGAAGACAATTGATGTTTGTAAGTTACACAAATAAAATTCATAAAAAAAAAACAAAATAATGCTATAAGTTTTTTTTTGTAGAAACAAAAACTTGGCAAACAAGGCTACAGATTGCTTGATGATAAGTGGTTACCATAATATGGACTAATAAATTTAAAAATCAGAAATAGACTATGGTTGATAAGCATTCTAAATGTGGCAGTTTTACCTTTTATTAATTGTCAAAACGGATGTTGATATATTTAATAGAAATATGTGTAACTATTTAGACATCATAATTAGGTGTTGTCAAATAATTTTCTTTTAATGTTTGTATTTACATTTAAAAATAAAAACAAATGTAAAAATAATAACAGATCAAATTCTTTAAATTCTCACATATGACTAAATTTCATACATTGATTTTTTTTTAAACATAGGCAACTACCCAATTATGTGACCATAGGCAAATGCATCTCAAGAGATCCTCTCAATAACAGTTATTATTAAAATATTAACTTGGAGGTGAGGCCCTTGTGATTTATAAGTTTATAATAGAATAGTATTCATGTATTTTTTAAGAGTTAATACTAATAAATATAATGGGTTATCTAGGTCAATAAAATCCTATGGAATGTACAGAATTAGTCCCATGTGAATAAGTTTCCCTGACCTAAAACATATTTTTTTCTTTACAAAATTATATGAAATGTTACTACAACTATTGTGATATTACAACACTAAAATAAGCATGGTGATGAGAGTATGAACAAACATTTGTAATAATATTTATGATGTTATATGTCAGTATCTTAACTATGTGTAGGTTAAAACAGCTACCATCACATGAGAAAGGTATATAAAGAGTGAATCTGCAGTAACGCCCTTAATTCTCTGAAAATAGCGCGAGATCTATAATATGTTGAATAACCTCAACGTGACAATAACATAGTGAAAATGGACGTTTTACCTGTAATACATGATGTAACGGCTGTTGGTTTCTGTGCTGTAACCACATAATGGTACGCCATGATGCTGTTTCACGATCTCACATAAATTATTGGAGACGAACAGTTTATTAACTTTTTATGTAGAATTCAGCAAACAATTCGCCGATGCCGATATTATGTCGTTTTTGCACAGTGTAGCCAGAGATAAATTAAAATTCTACTACAAGTTAAATTAAATCTACTACCGGTTACGGCAATTACAATTCGTTCGCCGTTGGACATAGGTAAATAACACAAAGTTATTTTATCTTGATTGTTAAAAATTGCATTCAACCATTAACACAGAAAGAAAAGTTTATTTTGTTCTTTAAGTACTTGCATTTGTAGACAACACCCTAGTTTTGCAATTGGTGTCATAAAAAACCTACGTGACTTATTTATAGACATCCAGGGTCGGATTTGGAGACCTGCAGGCCCTGAGGCAACAAAAGTGCGGAGGCCCCTAATTATTTTCCGAATAAAAAATCAAGAACGTTTATTACGTTTATGGAACAGTTGTTTTAACGATGTTAAAAGCTCTTCTATATTTTACCATCTGGTATGCAAATTGGTAGTCAACAATAATAAACATAGTTTATACCGGGTGTACAAAATGGGTGGGTGTATACGGGTGTAAACGCTCCCAAAAACGAAGACAGACGATAGTACTAATAATACCTTTAATGATGGGTCAGAAAAAAATTAATCCTGATGAAAAAAATTACAATTTTTATTAGCATTTTTCACACTCCATCATGTTAGCACAGCTAAATAAAACAATAATTTCATGAAAACTAAATCAATAACAGCTGATGCTCGGGTCAACAGACTTCGATCTAAAACGTTTTACCAACAGTCGATTGGTCCATGAACCGGTGGTCAACATTACCTTTAAACCATAAACTTTTCATCCAATGGACTTTTCATCCACGAACGTTTCGCCAGCATTACTCTACGTCGATTCACTATTTATAGTCATTGGTTTAGGTTATATAGGACCGATTCGGTTGTAGATTAGTATAAACAAAATAACTTAAAGGCTAGTGTTAGTAATACATAATTTTTATTTTTATAAGGCTATGTCTGTGATCTTTGCCCAGTGCCGCAGCAAAGGGGAGTCCCACCGATCTATGAAGACCTTCAGGAGACTGATAATAGCAGTGCGCAACCGGCCGACCATGGATGCGGTCCTCTTTCTTATAATGGCGTAAAAATCGTCTATGTGCGCCTCCGCAAACATACCGGTACTACAACCAAGTTATTATATTGGACACGCAGATCTCTGTATGTCCTCTGCGTAAAACTGGTCCAAAGACTGCACGTGTAAAAAGACTGGCAGAAAGCTTTAAAAAGCGTAATCTTTACTTGTGTTGTACAGCAAATCTTCGAACCAGCATGTTACATCGAACAGCCAGGGACCTGCGCTCCCTCTCTATATTCTTATATCCCTAAGGTCATCAGTGACCCAATGACCCAAGTACTTGAACTTCGTCACCCATGTTAAAGGGGTGCCACAGATCGTGACACCGGTTAAATCTGAATAATTTATGGCCCGCGCTTTAAACACAATAAGTTCGCTCTTCTTGACATAATATCACGATCCCCCCAGTAATGACTATATGATAGAAAGCAACTTTTATGGACAGTGGTGTAACTATACCATTTGAGGCCCGTGGCTAATTCTTAAATACATTTTGTAATTAGTGCCCGGGGCCCCCTAGAGCCAGGCCTGTGGCATTTTGCCCATCCGCCACCCTATTGTTACGCCACTGTTTATGGATCAAATCAGGAGCATCATTATCATCATCGTCACTATCAAGGATGGAGGATTCCAGCGACTGTCGTACAGTTTTTAGTTTTATAGTTAAAAAAACAACAGATCGGTTGTGCTGTTGTGTAATGTTCGAAGAGTTATTACCAAAATTACCATTTTGTTGCTGACATTCGCGTTGGTCACAATGATTGTTTCACAAAGAGTACTTAAATAAATAATACGGTAGGCTATCCAAAGAGTATACAAATAGCTATCAGTTTCTATGTGATCGAAATGTTTCTTTTTTAAGGTAACAGTAATTTATCCATCCTCGGAAACAGTAGGTATTTTTTTTCTGGACCAAAGGTACCCTATGTTATGTCCTTCCCTGTATCTCTGGCAACGTGAAAGAAAAATTTCATGACGATCAGATGAACGGTAAGGCGTGACCGTGCATAAAATACGAACAAATATTGGTTTTTATTTATTAGATAGAAGTAAAGAAGAAAAGTAAATATAGTTTGGATATAAGGGGCAATATTAGAAATAATTCCTTTGATTTTGAAAATTTAAAACGAGCAGACGGGTCACCTTATGGTACTGTCATGCTGGACTGCACGCGCCCAATCATCCACCATCCTCAATCCACGAAGGTTGCAAGTGGGCGCGTGGTGTCCGTTATGTTAGCGTACACAAGAGCTATATCGAGTTGGTTACTATGCCATTAAACTCTGTGTAAATACTGCCTAATTAGTGTAAAAATAAAAAAAAACTCTTCCACTTCAGTCTAGGAAATAAACACCATTTTCACTGTGTACGCTGGCGTCACGATCAAGCTAGCGTACACATGGCCGTACTCGAAAACTGCTAATTGTAAAGCAACAGAGTTTACACACAAAAATAGTGATCTATGACTTCACCCGCTATGCAAAATTTCATAACGATTGCTCTTGTAGGAACAGAGATATTGAACAAGACTTTTCAATGACATTCAGAGCTGGCGTTATGGCAGCGTACACATAATAGTACTTTATGCGAATTCGCAGTGGAATAATTAAAAAATCCATGTTAATTTCTGTTCATAGTACAGGTACAGATTTGCTCAAAAGTGATTTGTCATGTTTTTTAAAATACAGAACTAAAACTGAAACGTAATGAAAACTGAACTAGGAGGATATTCACTTCATTAATTTGTAGATACAGTTCTGAGTGAAAATGAAATAATTGAAAAAATTCAAATAAATAGCTTTATCAGAAAAATAACATTTATTTTGCCATAAATAGGTAATCATTTTAATTTTATTTATGTCAAAACACATCATGCTCACTTATATAAAAAATAACGCCATATCTCTGTTTATAATTTCACTAACAATTCATTTTGTTCGCGACTGTACGTCAATATATTTGTTCCTAGAACTTAACATAGATTTTTTGATTATTCCACTGCGAATTCGCAGTATTTACACTAATAGAGGCAGAATTTCACGCACTATTTATACATATAGCATTTATTAAAAGAAAAGTTCCCTTTCTATAAGAACTATTATGTGTACGCTGCCATAACGCCAGCTCCGAATGTCATTGAAAAGTCTTGTTCAATATCTCTGTTCCTACAAGAGCAATCGTTATGAAATTTTGCATAGTGGGAGAAGTATTAGAGCACTGTTTTTGTGTGTAAACTCTGTTGCTTTACAATTAGCAGTTTTCGAGTACGGCCATGTGTACGCTAGCTTGATCGTGACGCCGGCGTACACAGTGAAATTGGTGTTTATTTCCTAGAGGAAGAGTTTTTTTTATTTTTACACTAATTAGGCAGTATTTACACAGAGTTTAATGGCATAGTAACCAACTCGATTTAGCTCTTGTGTACGCTAACATAACGGGCACGGGCGCGTGCAGTCCAGCATGACAGTACACCTGCAACTCAAGAGTCACAAGTCTGTTTGTAATGTCATAATAACAGCTTCTGAATGTTTACACATACCAAATTGTATGTCTGTCTGTTTGTTTCGGCTAATCTCCGGAACGGGTGGACCGATGTCCACGGGACTGTTACTGGCAGATAGGTGGAGTTATAAGGAGTAACTTAGGCTACATTTATTTTGAAAAAAGAATTAGGGTTCCAGGGGGCACAGGTCACAAATTATTTAAATATTTGCTATTTGTAAAAAAGTTACATACTATTTTAAATTTAGAGTGCTTACATCGAAAGTTATTTTTATGAACAAGTCCAAAACGCGCTGGGAAACGGCCTGACACGAGACACGAAGCGAATTTAATACTAGATGTAAGTTTATTATTACCTATCTTGAATGTCCTCGAACAAATTTATTTTTTCTTTCTTTCTATTACTTTAAGTACCCTTTGTTCTTTGCTATATCCCTGGCAAGAATTTTGTCATTTTTTATTACTTACGTTCTTAATTTAAAATAAAAGTTAATTGTAAAAATAAAAATGGATAAGTATAATGTACGGATCACACTTGATAAGAGGTTGGAATGTGGACGAAAAATGCAAAGGGTTACCGTAGACGATTCAAGCACAAACCGAGCCTAAGGTTATTTCAATTATCTATACGCAGTCAAAGAACAAATAAACTCTTGTCATTCAACACATATAGCCGCGTCGCATCGGATGTTTTTAGTGTGATGCTAGGCATAGAAAATAATAGGATTTGATTCTAGTATTACTACAGAATTAAATGGTAATACTATGGGGTTTAATAGTGTTTCCGCCTTAATTCACGCCGCCCAAAGACAAGAAAGTTGATTATTGACTTTTAAAGTTGGCTTGAGCACAACTCGAAATTCAGTGGTTGTGAGACTAGCTGTTGGAATTTGGCTCTCAATAATCATCCAAATTACTTTGATATATCCAATACCTTGCCGTTAGCCCGACACAAATAAGATAATAGTTACTTCGTAAGCCCTGGTGAAGTGACAACCAGGGTTACCACTCGACAAAAAAAAGGCTTAAAAAAATAAACCCACAAATCCATACATATCTAAGTAAATGTTTTATTATTTCCAAATTGTACTATATTTACAAATATTTATATTATTATTATAAAAAATCAGTCTTGACGATCCGTTGGCGGAACGCTTTCGAACAGGACTTGTGTCAGGAACGTGACTTTTCCTGTAGAAAAAATAACACAAAAATAATATTAACTATCATAAAATATAAAAATTAAAGGATTGCCTTGTTGTTCTCGAGGTATGACAACGTTTATATTGTGTTCGATTCCCCCGTCAGGCAAAAATGGTTAGAGGTTTTTTATTAGGAAGGAGGAGTTCTTCGTAGCAGGCAAGGAGTCGGTTAACGTGTCCGGTAGCCACAAGTATATCCGACTACAATGGCAGTTAATCCGGAAAGCCTAAAGTAGGTGGCGCTAGTTAGGTTGGCGGTCATGTCAGCTGTCATTTAATTCATTTATTTGTTGATTTGATAGTTGTAGAAATGTTTTCTCCTAGGATTTGATTGCGATTATGAATTGTGTGGCATTATGCCTTTGTGCTCTTTGAGAACGTATCGGTAGATTTCCATATGATGAACAAATGAGAAGGAAGTGAAAGTTTAAAATAAAAAAAAATCGTACGTATACATGTATAACAAATGTTGTTCCATTAGATTAACATTTTCACGAAAATTTACATAAATTATAGCTTCAAGCTTGCCATACATAGTTTGTTTGACCTCCAATCACAGTAGCACCACCTAGCGGGGGCAAAAGGGACATCACTGCCATTGATTTAAAAATCGAATCAGATGTTTTTATTTATTTTTATATTATTCAGACATTATTATTATTATTTCTCGGACTCTCAGGGGTAGGCTGTATTTTGTAAATATAAGGTAGGCATAAAATGAATGTAGGATAGGTACAATCAAATTAATCTATCAATCAGTCTATCATAGTCCACTGCTGGACTTAGGCCTCTCCCAATGCGCGCCAGGACAGGTACATTATGTACCAATTCGTTCGCCACCATTGAAGATATCGCTTAACATAACAGAAAAACTCCTAGTTTATGTAGTCGATTAAAAATATAAACAAAAGAAATACTTACTTAAAATAGTATGAGGAGTTTTCTTATAATATACTAATACGGTGTACAGGCTGACGCCAAGTATGATGAAAGCAATCGCCATTACATATTTGATCGACGGATTGTGCACTATTGGGAACACTGTAAGAAACATGGCGACGATGAGCACAAAGCAAGGTACCACAGTGGGTACTCTGTATGGCCTCGGTTTAGTCGCTTGTGTCCTTCTTAAAACTAGTAAGGCCACCATGGCCAGCCCGTAGAAGAACCATAGGAACCAGCTGGCGAATTCTATTAACGTGTTAATGTTGCCAACTATAATAAATATTGTAGTTAGCAGCGCCTGAAAATAAACAAAAAATGTTTTATTAAAGATTATTTATATTTATTGTTAGCTTTTGGCCGCAAGGTGTGGTATTCCGTCGCTTCCACGGACAAGTACCAACAGTCCGCACAAAGACTCAGTACAAGTGAAGTGTTACTGACTTCGTTTTAAGTTTTATTAACAGACTTCAAAAAAGGAGGAGGTTCTCAATTCGACTGTATGCTTTTTTTTATGTTTGTTACCTCAGAACTTTCGACTGGGTGAACCGATTTTGATGATTCTTTTTTTATTTGAAAGCTGGTGGTTCCCGTGTGGTCCCATTTCAATTTAGTCTAGTTCTGACAATGGCATCCATGAGAAAACCATATATAAGTCTTTTATGGAATAGTTTTTTTTGTTTAAGTCGTTTTTTTTTTAAAGAATTATTTACTAACGCAGAATGTTTTAGTATGTATATTTAGATAAAGGTCTTTATCTAAGGGCCTATGCAGTCTGAAATAAATGATTATTGTTATACTTATTATTATTTTATGTCAGTGCCTATAAAACTCGCAACTCTTAGTTTTATTTAATACTAGCAGCGTCCCGCGGATTCACCCGCGTAGGTCCCGGTCCCGTGGGAATATCGGGATAAAAAGTAGCCTATGTGTTAATCCAGGTCTCCAGCTATTTACAAACCAAGTTTCATAGGAATCGGTTCAGTAGTTTTTGCATGAAAGAGTAACAAACATCCATCCATCCAAACTTTCACATTTATAATATTAGTGGGATGTATACGTTTTGGAATGAACGCGATCTGGTAATAGGTACATATCTGTGACCACGGGCAATGCAATATGGTCGAAACGTCAGGCATGATCGCATTAATTGCAGTTCGTATACATAATTATAAATCATGGAACACGAATAGTAAAAGTTACTATAACTTACTTGGAAGGCAACAGCTGGGGCGGGTGTCATTCGTTTTATATTGACGTACGACAGCGCTTCTAACATATGGCCACCGCGTGCGGCCGTGTAGCACACTCTGTAATATAAATATAATGCTAATCATTTAACAGATAAATAAAAATTCAAAACGCTCTCGACCCAATATCAATTATAAATAAGAAGTAAGAACACTCTCGATCAAGTTATCTTTTAAACAAAAAAAAAAAAAATCAAAATTAGTCTATTTGTTTAGGAGCTACAATGCCACAGACTGATATACAGATACACGTTTTCGCGTGAGGTGTTAAAAAATAAAACTATGAATTTGACGTTACCTCGTGACCCCAAACTGCACGCTCATAGCACAGCCGAAGGTAGAGATGGACACTCCGAGCGGGATGAGGAAGCTCGCGGGGCCCAGCACTCGCGCGCCGAACGCCACGGCCACGGCCGGCACTGACGTCATTTCCGTGTAGTTCAGCACCGTCATGTATGCCACGTTCATGAACACGTACAGCGCGGTGATCAGCGGCACAGCGATTGATATGCTGAGAGGTACGTTGCTGGAATAGACAGGTATTTATAGTCGTGGGAGAGCCATGCTTCGGCACGTATGGGACGGCTCGCCCGGAGTGATACCACGGCCTCACAGAAAACCTGCAGTGAAGTAATGCTTGCATTGCTTTTCGCCGAGAGAGTGAGGTTACCGGAGGCCCTAACCCTTTCTACCCCCCTTTTTCCCTACTCCCACCTTAAATGTCGGCAACGCACTTGTGACTCTTGAGTTACAGGTGACCATGGGCGGCGGTATTAATTTACAGTCAGGTGACCCGTCCGCTCGTTTGCCCACTATACCATAAAAAAAAGCCTGCAGCTTCTCCTGCGTTAATTCTTTGGAAAACAGTACTTTTTTCTTTTGTTGGGTAATAGAATAGACGTTTATCTTCCATCTCACCTGATGGAAAGTGATGATGAAAATGGAGATAGTAGGTACACGCCTATTCAAGATAAACCTCTTCACTCTACTCTTAAACTTTCCAGGATTATAATTGTCAGGAAAAATAGACACAGGCAGTTAATTTCAAACCTTACCGACTAGAAACAAAAAGGAGCTGTCAAAGCGTTTCGTTCGACTTTTTGGTGTTTCGACAATGAAAGGGTGGAACTTCATTCTGCGTCTAATCGTCCGATGAAGGAATGGTGAGGGTCCTATTAGTTCGAGGAGAGCCTTCGCACACTCACCAAAGTGGATCTTATATAAGTATGAACTGTATTAGGGATGTTGCAGATGCAGAATTTTTGACATGCGGATGCGGATGTAGATGCGAATTTTTTAAAGCTCGCATCCGCGGCTACGGATGCAGATGCAGATGTCAAAATCGATGCGGAAGCTCCGCAATTGCGAATACGGATGCGAATATCTGCAATACCTCTGATATACAATAACAAACGTGTCGGATCTTGTCTCCGAAATCTTCGCTCCTATTGGTCAACCAGCATGTGTTTACGGCACACACCAGTTGCCGGCCCCTCTCACTTTCTTTCTTGTCGCGACTGCACCCGCTTAAACATCCGCATTGATTATTATTTATTACCGATGCAGATGTCAAAATCGGAAAGCTCCGCTATTGCGGATGCGAATATCCGTAACATCCCTGATCTGTATTTAGCTGTTAATATCGTCAAACGGTGATTATTCATTGATCTGGCCAGACCGTATCATGACGTGCCCGACCATTTAATGATATACGAATATTTCACGGTATGACACGACGAGACATCATGGAGTGATCAATTTTAAGCTGGTCAAGACATATATACGGATTCTAAAGCAAGAAAAGGTACTAATATATTAGTAAATTTTCGTCAAATCACTACATATTATAAAACAAAGTCCCCTGCCGTGTCTGTCTATCTGTTGGCGATAAACTGAAAAACTACTGAACGGATTTTCATGCGGTTTTCACTAATAGACAGAGTGATTCATGAGGAAGGTTTAGGTGTTTAATTTGTTAACATTTTGTGTAAATTGATTGAAATATGTTGATGATTGTTGAAGATGTCTCTGCTACCCGTGCAAAGCCGGTGCGGGTTGCTAGTACTTAAATAAAATTGAAGTGTCTGTTTGTAATGTCAAAATGATAGCTTTTTTAGCTCATACAGTTATTTGCACAACACTAACTTTTAAACTTTTGCGTTTCATGATATAATTATGTATTTACAACCGGAATTAACTAAATAAGGCTGACTCAGCCGGTCGACAACTTCAGGCAATTCAGAGGTTTGTAATACCTAGATCGTGATCGCTTTAATTCCCGTGTAAATATATAATTAAATTTGCACGATACCTATGCCTAAATATAAGTTTTTAAAATTTTTGACTGTCTGTCTGTTTGTTTCGGCTAATCTCGGGAACGGGTGGACCGATTTCAGCGGGACTTTCACTGGCAGATAGCTGGTGTTATAAGGAGTAAATTACGCTACTTCTATTTTGGAAAAAAATTAGGGATCCGCGCAAAATATATAAATATGTACACGTGAGCGAAGTCGCGCAACAACTGTTACTTTTATATATATTAAGCAAGATGCTTACGTTCCAGGATTAATAATCTCTTCAGTGACGACTGTCACACTGTTCCAGCCATCATAGGCCCACAGTCCTGAGTAGAGCGCGAGGGCGACGCTTCCTGGATTCCAGTTACTGCCCTCAAAGCCCTTATCCAGATTTACTGTGTTACCTGAAATAAAAACAAAGCATTTTTTATACTTACCAGACTTCTAAGATAAAACAGTTCAGTGCCGTTTTTTCTTTAGTGTTGTCAATTAAAAAAAATTAAAACTGTTTTTCCCTACCATCGACGGATAATAACTGTACTATAAATAAAAAATGTAAAACTCCCTCTACCCAAATATCTCTTTAAGGGTTAGAAAAGAGCTGATTATAATCTTCAAACGGCTAAACAGATTTTCTTTAATTATAGCTAAGAACACTCTCAATTTACTTAGACACTTTAAAAAAAACTATATCAATATCTGTCCATCCGTTTCAGAGCTACGATGCCATAGACACACAAATATACACACATAAAACTTAACCCTCCCTTTTGCTTCGGGGGATGAAAATAAATTAGAAAACTATTTAGAATAATTTATTTCGTAACAGTTTTTTGAGACCCAATTTTTTTTTGTAATACTATTTTGAAAGTAAAAAAAATACGTACCTCGGGCTATTTCGTAGACGCCTCCCCCAATAACGACGAGACACGCGAACACTTTACACACACCAAATATGTTTTGAACTTTTACGAACAACTTAACGCTTGTTATGTTAATGAATGTCATTATAACTGAAACAGAAACAACATTGCATATACTTTATAAGGTAACTGAACACTTTAATAATACATAACCTTTAAAAAAAAAACAATAATAAAAAAAAGTATTTTGGGGTAAGATATTCATATTCTGGAACATTATTACACTAGCTCTATCTAGACCCAACAAAGCATAGCTTGCAGTTAGTTCACGAATAAAAATAATAATACCTCGAGAAACCTCACACACGGCCGTCTGATCCCAAACTGGGCAGAGCCTTTTCCTTAGTAACCAGACTGCTGATAAACGTAAGTTAAAAATTACGAATAATTTATCTAAAATTATAGATAAATTACACCCAAAAACACACTACAAATGATCGTGTTCATGACACAATTATTTGTCCTGTGTAGTAATCGGACCCACGACCTCTGTCTCAGCAGTCAAGATCACCAAAAATATTTAAACGCATTTTTTTGTAAATACATAGGTACATAGAAATAGACATATTCTTGGAAATGAATATTAAGGAATCGCGTCTGCGACTCTCAACGTAGTAGTCGAATGTTCTACCGCCGAGCCACATAGGTATCATGTATGTGTCAAAATAGTAGAGTACCTACCTATATCAAGTAAGGTACGCAAGATCAACGACCTTATTATAACGCTACTCTTATTGATTTTTATCTTAAAAAAAGGGATAAAATCGTCGTCCATCAATCGTCAGAACAGATAAGTGTTACGCGATAGAATTAGAGGCAACTTCTAGGTGATAACTGTAGATAATTAGCGCTGTGGAACCTGAATTGCGACTTTATTGTGTCAGAGCAAGAGTCGCTATTTATTTAAATGATTTTGCGGAGTGAGACTTTTGAACTTGTAATATGTATTCTGTGGTTTTACATACAAATGTTTTGACAAAAAAAAAATTGGTTGCCTGTAAAGTCGGTATACGGGCGAAAGTTTTACGTGACAACGACTTTGAGTGGTAAAATAATTTTAATGTGAATATTCATTCGTATAGTAGGAAGAAGGATGAAATAATAGTAACAATTTAAAACATTTATTTATACAAAGAATTATATTTAAAACATTAATTTATACAAAGAATCTCGCACTGACACTCGCTCTCATTGTGAGCGCATAACGTGAGCGGAGCGTAACGCAGTTTCTTGAAGTGTCACCCGGCAAACCAATTTATAAGACGTTGTCACGTCAAAAATGACAAAACAAGTAAGTACTATAGGTAGGTATGAGCGAGCGTTAGAGAGATGGCCGGTAGCGGTCGACCATACAGTACCTACATATACTGATCAAATTGGTAATGTTCTGAAGAAAGGGCAGATCAGAAGAACCAAAAACCGGCAGGCATGTATGAATGGATAGAAGCAATTGGCGGGCTGTTGTCTCTACTTACCCCGAAGGGAGAATGGTGTGAATTTATGTATGTAGGTACCTATGTAATATGAAGGAAAGACTTTTTTTATACCTATTCCTTTTCTTTGCGAAATTCCACAGCTGCTATAACATATTCGTTGGATTCCAAACTCCAACCGACTAAACCTACATGTACCGTCACGCTAGTTCTTAACCGACGAAGCGACGTCCTAAATACATTTCAAATTCAACTCCGTAGTATCTTTAAGAGCCTGAAGACAGTTACAGATGCATCCATCATGACAGATCCACCGACTGACTTAATACGAAACTTCGGTATGAAGGTTTATTACATCATTCAATTTCGTTCAAATATCCTCAGTAACTCCATTACATGAAGAACGAATAAACTTCTATCTGCAATATACGTTAGTGTCTATCAAAGACTGACGCTTAGGTAAGGTACCTACGCTTAGTTTACATTACTTGGTAAATAAAAGTAAACTAACACTATGGAATGATGGAATTAAAAAACATGTTTTCTGGTATCTCGGCAGGATTCTGCGAAATTATTTATTTTTGACTGTTGAATAATTCGACAGGTAGGTAATAAAAGCTTTTGTCCCCCCCCCCCCCTCCCCCCCCGGACCAAAAACTGATTATGCCCATGAATGTGGGTTTCCATAAAAGCATAGGGATTTGACGAGTGTTTCCTTACCTTAAAAGTTTATGAAGTAGGTCACATAGATTGAGTTGCTATTATGGACTAGAACTTCTCCCCCTACTAGTGTAATGGGAGATGAATACCATAAACTCTCTTTAAATAAAAACATTTTAAGTAAATTTACAATTATTTATTTGTAACAGGAATTAGCTACTTATATTAAAAATATTACATTTAGTCCCTAAATTAACTTTTACTATCATTTAATTTTTGTTTGACAAAGTAGTATTCAATTATGACCATATTACAAAATTGTTTTATAATTGATATAATTTTTTTCGTAAATTTAACAAGTTTTTGTAATAAAAGTCGAACTTTAGAACCAGTGGGGCTCAAAATCATAGTTTTAAATGGCAGTGGAGCACAAAGACTCACTATAGATTGACTTATTTTTGGCTATTAGACATTGAATTGCAGACATCATGAAACTTAATTTTGTGATGTTGTTCCACAAAGCCATTAATCAATTTAACCTATTAATTAATAAATCGACCTTTCACCTTGACGTTGGCAGCTTCATCGGTAATCCATAGAGCCATTGAGATTTAAGAGAAGCAAAAGAAAGCTATTAATCAAAAGTTGAAGCTGAATATGTATCTTATAAAAGTCCATTGGTTTTGGTTTCCATTAGAAGGATATGTCGCCTCCCGGCAAAAAAGTGTCATATCACAAAAAAAGTGTCATATCACAAAAAAGTGTCATATCACAAAAAAGTGTCATATCACAAAAAAGTGTCATATCACAAAAAAGTGTCATATCACAAAAAAGTGTCATATCACAAAAAAGTGTCATATCACAAAAAAAAGTGTCATATCACATGTTAGGTATGTTTTAACATTTTTATAGCATTGAATAGCAAATGTTGCATTTGGTCAGCTGTAAAAAGATCGTTATTATCTCAGTAAAAAAGGAAACAAAGTTCCCTTTTTCACTGAGCTGTTTTGTTCAATTCAAAGACATGAAAGTCGTGTTTTCTCGAAATAGCTGTTTTTGTATTATGACACTTTTTTTGCCGGGAGGCGATGTGTTGTTCACCGTCACAATAGAAAAATATACACAGTCTGCAACTATTGTCCATGTGTCAGTACGCAAATTTAACTTCCATTTTATTATAAGGGTTAATAGTGACAATCTTCATGTCTTTTAGCATTTGTATTATGTTGAAAGTCTCTGATGTGATGGTTATATATCCATCAGAAGCTTCATTTAATCGTTCTGCTGATAATTTCTGAAAATAAAAGTAAATATTTGGTATAGATGAATGTTTAAAAAGGTTACTTGAAATATGATTCAAACTATATTCTCTGTTCTCTCTCTCTTATCTCTTTCCACTAAGTTGAATGCTTACATTAGATTTGGTTCCATTTTGTTATGGGCACTTTATTCACATGCATCTTTGAATTAAACTACAGAATGTATGTCACAAAATATAAATGTGCAGTGTCTATTATGCAAAATATTAACTAGACAAGAAATAATTATCTTTTAAAAAAAGTATCACCGACTTTAATGCGCCTCAGAATACCCAAATGGCTTCAAGTGCGCCTGGAAAATTTTAAGAGTTCCCTCGATTTCTCCAGGATCCCATCATCAGATCCTGACCTGATGACCATGGGACTACCTCGGAAGTATACCCTTTCAAACAAAAGAAGAATTTTCCAAATCGATCCAGGCGTCTTTTAGTAATCGGTGAACATACATAAAAAAGAATCCGACGAAGTGTCACCTCCTCCGTTTTTAAAGTCGGTTAATAAATTGAATAGGTCACATGAATGCCACATTTAGTGTTTTAAGTAAGAAATGGCTATTAGCTTTATATACTAACTAACATTGTACACAAATCTTGGAAGTCAATTTTAACCTACTTGTAATTGTTGTGTAGAAATTAAACTTTGTGTGTATATGTAGTTCAGATGACAATACTATAGTTTGGCATCTTATAGCAGACTTGTGATGGTCCCAGGAGAAGAATAGTACAACTCTTTAATAGCTACTAGTAAACCCTCTTCAATATCTATTACTAAACTCCTCAGGCTTTCGCTCACATGATTCATTTTGAAGAGTCCAACAGATTGAGCTTAGTAACAACGCTCTGATTATTTAGCGGGGAGACTGATAGTAGCACTATTTTTAACCGACGAAAAAAAAAGGAGGTTCTCAATTCGACCGTATATATATATATATATATATTTTTTTTATGTATGTTCAGCCCTCTCTGTTATTTATAAACCGATTTTGATTATTCTTTTTTTGTTAGATAGGGTATACCTCAAGGGTGGTCCCATGTCAAGGAAGTCAGGATCTGATGATGGGATCCTGATAAAATTGAGAGAAACCCTCGAAAATTGTAGGAGCGAATAGTGTTTCTGTGTACTTTTCATTATTTTGTCAGGTATTTGCATTCAGAAATCATCACATCATGTAGCTGAGCTGATGATGAAAAAAAATCATCAAATAAAATCTTTTTAACAAAAAATTAAACCGACGAAAATAACTAAAAAGCAAAAAATAAATAAACCTCTTAAGTCTTGAGCTTATTTACATAAACACACAATATGGTTTTATTTCAAATTACTTAGCCACAGCAATGCATGGCTGGGTAGTAGTGTATAGTATATTTACTTGTGTGGGCTATAAGTAATCTTATGTTGTTTTAATATGTATTGCAGTCGGTAAAATAGTAATTCTACAGTGAAATAAAGCACTCACTCCCAAAATATCAAAAATCATATTGTCCTCATGTGGGAACAGAGAGTGTATCAGTCCATGTAGCTCATCCTTCATCATTTGGAATCTCTCCTTGGCTTTTTGGATATGTTGCGGCTTTACCTCTTGCTTGTGAGTCTTTGGGCGGGATCTGGCCTCTTGTGATATCTTTATTAGATTTTTCAATCTGTAATTAAATTGCTGAATTAACAATTTTTAATATTTTCTTTATCACACCCACACCCCCAAATTTAACTAACACAGATCCCAAACTAGGAAAAGCCTGTATTATATCACTACAAATTATAAAATAAAATCCCCCGCCGCGTCTGTCTGTCTGTTGCGATGGTTGAGGAAGGTTTTGGTGTATAATTTGTACCCGTGCGAAGCCGGGGCAGGTTGCTAGTTATAGATAAGTTACACCCAGATACAGAACACATGATAAGAATTGCAGAAAGGCTTGATATAGCTCAATATCTTTATTTTATAAAGTGGGTCATAAAGTTTTTAAAATCCTCAATTAAAAAAAAGAATTGTAATTTAAAATCATAGATCAACACACAGAGTCATCGCAAGAATAGGTTGCTTTGTCAAATTACCGATAATACCATATCTGCCTATGTCAATCAATAAAAACCAGTTTCTAAATTGTTTGTCAAATTTATGCTACATGCCAGATTCTGAAACCTAGCCGCTGAAAACAAAAAGCTATTTCTTGGAACTAAAAAATCTTTCTTCTGTTTGAAAACCATCACACCATCTGGCAGTGTACCAACAGAGGTGTATAACAAAAATACACAGCTCCTTTGACAAGCTCTCTAAAAATACATAATGACTCCTTTGGCCAGCTCTTAAGTTTGCGACATAACACAGAACATGCTATTATATTTAGAGAAAATAGATTTAATAGGTACCTGTTTATATCGGTATCAAGATCATGTATCGAGGCCCTTGTAAAAGCTGTCAGTTCTTCTACCTGGGTAGTTTTGTCATGTATTTCTTTTAGGTATTGACTCGTAAGGAGGTTAGCATCCGCTGGGATTGGCGTATCTGTAGTTTGAATCTGTGTGCGCAGTCCCTCGATGTAACGCAGACTTTTCTCATTTATTTTCTCTACGCTTATGCGAGCAGTGTCCAGATGTGAATTGTTGATAACATTCGACGCATGCATACAACGCGCTTGTATTTCTTTTATTTCGCGTTTCACTGCTTCTTGGGTTTCAGTATTGCTATTTGTTAGCATTCTAAAAATTAATGATTGTTTACATTGTCATAAAACATTAACAAGGTTTTCAAGGAACAGTATATTAAAATGAAAAGAAAATAGAATCACTTACTTGATAGTTTAACTTGTAAAATTGCCGTAATTGTATTCACAAAATTGTCTATTTAAGAAAGTAAACTTTTACATTAAAACTTGTGCTAACAACCAGTTCTTTTAAAATTGTCGACATTATTGCCAGTGTGACCACGTTTTTTTTAAGATTTCTACCAAAAGACATGATGTTTTCTACTAAATCACTACTAAAAACATATAAAACCTACTAATAAACCATAGTGCTAGTTTTGAGAGCCTTGTTACAAGAAACTGTTGAAACGAAAGGTTACTGAAAGTTCCAGAGAAATAAATGGAAAAAAAATGGTTCAAAAAGTGTGAAATCGCAAAATTCTAGTATTTTAGTGAGCCTCTCCTTTTCCTGAAAAATGTGTGTTAAGAGCGGGTGATGCTATGGAGCACGACCACGGAAAATTACCTTAATTTTTTTGCGGTACATATTCATGACAAAAAAATTACTTTATTGTACTAAAGAGTATAAAATATGTACTTTCATATTTTCGCTGTTATAACATGTGGCTCTGGCCGTGCTAGGTAGTACCTTTCTGGCACGACCACTATAGATTTTAGGTATTTTTATCAACTTTAATATAAAAAATGATATAAATCTAATTGTACTCAGATGTACTCCATTTTACAGATAATTTTGAGCAGTTTTTTACCCGTTTTGAAGCGTTTTTGTCACTGCGAAACATTAATAGCACAATGTTACACCATTACTGTTTCTAAGTTTATTTTTTTATTTTACAGAGCTAGCAAGCAAGCTTACGGCCCACCTGATGGTAAGTAGTCACCTTAGCCTATAGCCGCTAGTAGCACCTGGGTGTTACTTGCGCGTTGCCTACCTTAACAGAGACGATGATTAGTGATCACCGCCATATCATGCTGGCCCCAACCCTGACCCTGACTAGGTAGATCGTTTGAAAAAATATGTGAATCTAACATCTCCGGGATGTAATACTGTGGCGCCAATGTGACCTTAAAATTAGCAAAGTAACACGGATGAGTAATACCACCGCTCGATAACAGATGGCACTGTCCCCAATTATATCGTGCTAGGATAAATTATAAAAAAAAATCAGGTCAGGGTCAGGGGGCAGCATGATATGGCGGTGATTACTCATCATTCATTAATTCCCGTATAAATACATTATTTAAAATATGTACTTATAATTTTTTTCAAAGATTTAAGAATGTACTTGAATGAATCAGACATAATGAAAAACATTGAAAATCGTCAAAGAAAGAATCTAAACCTCTACAAGTCGTTAAAAATTCACAATTAATCGTAAAAACTTATCATTAACTGAAATTATAATACATGGAAATAAATTCCATTTTTATTACATGTGTGTAGATACAATTTCAAACAAATAAATCTGAAGATATATCGAGTTAGTACATCGTGTCGTGTATAGTATGTCTAGCTTACAGCTGTTTAACTATAGTCGTCAGTAAAACGTTGTGGCATTTGGTCCCATTCTTCTACCACCGCTCTTTTCAGGTATCTTAAGTTGGTTACTGCTGGCATTCTTTGTTTAATTTGTCTTCCCTGTTTAGTCCTGGTGAGTTGGCTGGCCATTCCAAAACTTGGGATTCTTAGCACCTCTAGCCCCACCGTTACCGTGTTACATTTTTGGCCGGCACTCCATGGCATTTGAACAGGTATTGAACGATCAAATCTCATTCAAAAGGACTATGATCAATTTTATGAAATATAGATATTCAATATCTTTATAATTATGTATTTACGGGAAATAACGCGATCAAATTAATTCGTGATTGCGTTAATTCCCATAAATACAAAATTATATCATGGAACGCGAAAAGTTCAATATCTTTATTTCATCATAAAAGAGATATTACATTGACCGATGTCAAAAGTAATTTATTAGTCGTTGTCATCTGACAGTGCTGTTTGTTTAATATTCCAATATTTGAGCAGTTATATAACACAGTTATATATAACTTAAGTCACTATAATAATATATTTGCAGGCGATTGGCAAGTAATTTATTGATACATTACATGTTTTTAAATAAAACTCTGTTATGATACCGTATATTCTAAGCAAAAAAGATGAATAAGATGAATTCCTCAGTTATTGATTATGAAAACAGTTGTCGATAAAGAAACATGCACAATGTATCTTATATACGCATTTCCTCGAGGGTCGACATGATGAACTCCTCACAATTAGTTAGTCATTTGTTTTCAAATGTATAAGACGAAATTGATGTGATTCTTAATATGCTACGCTTAATATACTGCTATTACTTAACTGTAGTAAGAAGTAATTCAATTGCAATTTCAACTGTCATTATAATAATAGTCTATTCTATTCATACACTCCAAATACATAACCTAAATTCAGTGAACATAAGCTCTACGTCCTACAAAATAATTGTTCAATATATAGAAAATAACCAAAAAATGCTTCCGTGATCAAAATAGGCACACGTAGAATACGGTTCACGTTCTTTTATCGGTGTTCAAAAATTCGACACAGGTCCTAACTTCACAACCGTATGAACTCAGTTCAAACGGTATTATTTATATCATTTTGGCAGTTGTAATTACGTTTATTTAAAGTTTTTAATTAGTTATTAAAAAAAATACTGATGTTCTAATTACTTGTGAACTAACGTTTATTCTGGTATAGTTTTTTTGTAATAATAATAATGAAGTAAGGAGAGTTTTATAGCTCTTGGTTGTGGATTTTTTCTAGGTTATTCATACATAAATCAAAATTTTGAGGCCGCTATGAACTATAGTACTACTTCAGATTTATTATTATATATTTTTTTCATTTTATATGTAGTAATATCGTTCAATCTACGAGCTCAAAAAAGTGTCGTCGCGCAATTTACGAAAACCTTGCTTCGTAATTTTGACTTTGTCTATTACGTTAAGACAACATTAAGAAAAGTGTTCTCCATTTTTCAATTAGTTTAAATAGTTGAAGTTTTTTAGGTGCTCAGAACATGAACGTCAAAGGTGACCCTTTAATGAAAAAATCACGGTTGAAATGTAATAGGCCTCTAAATATTGTTCAGAACTTTCATTTGAGCGATTCTTGATATTAGAACACCAAATTAATCCTATAAGGTAGAAATGTGCTAAATGTGGTCACACTATAACTGACAATAACACACTGTATTGCCAGAATATAAACACTAGGTTTTCGTGGGTAATTTAATCCCACCCGTTTAAAACGAGCAATTAGTGCTACCTAATTATATTTCTTTTTACTCTATACCATAAATATGTTATATGTTTAATCTGAAATAAATTTTGCTTACTTCATAATATAAGAATTTATGTACACGGGAATGCCAAAAATATCCATGTAGCTTGGATCATAATGATGTAAGCATGTAGTATAAATCGGTTCATAATATTACAGTGTTACGACTTATTTAATAGACTATTGAGATTATGTCGTGTATAAATTTAAATCAATACATTTTCTTTCCAGATAGATGACGTCCAGTAGAAGAACAAATAAATTACACTTATAATACTAATAATACTTACATAATGCAGATATAGATCCCAATGTGATAGCAATATTTCTATAATCTGGATCTAAATTTTCCATAAAAGGTTGCATTGAATATTCGGCAAAGGTCATAACGATAATAGCCACTTCGGCAGGTCTTAAAATTAAGACATATATAAATGCACATATAAAAGCAGGTAATGGCCCCCAAAATTTGTGTGTTTTACTAAAAGCTTCTTGGAAGTAAGCATACTCTGCACCAGATTTACCAACAACTGTTCCTAATTCAGCAAACGATAACGCTCCTTAAAAAGAAAAAATTACAACATTAAATATTGGCCACAAAATCAAAGTAAAACAATAAAATTAAAACTAATAATACGTATAGGTATAGAATTTAAAGTAAATAAATAATATTTATTTTTATCGCAGTCACGAACTCACGAGTAGACTATAATATTTAACATAAGTAAGTCACTTTACGGCCGCTGTAAGTCGATCGAAACATCGAGTAATAGCGGTACTTATTAATCTCAAACTATAAACACGATTATAACATCGTTTGTGTTTTAATATGTGTAAAAAATATAAAAGTTTTAAATCATTTAAAATAAAATTAAGTAATCAATAGGTGTCTTACCTACACCCACCTAATAAAGATATGCCTCCAGATACTATCCATATGACTAGGCATAAGGCGACGGAGCCTGAGTGTGCTAAGGCTGAAGATGGTGAGATGAAAATGCCAGATCCGATCATGACTCCAAGTATCAAGTTTATAGCTGAGAACAGACCGAGTTCCCGCTTTAATTTTACCCCTTCGATGCCCGGCTCGACCTCTTTGTTAATTAATTCAGTTTCCTTGTGCGACATTTTTGTTTTTCTGAAACAATCAATAAAAGGTACTGTTTAAAAATATTGATGTTATGTTCCTAATGGGGATGGTAGAAAGGGTTATTGGTGGAAAAAATATTATTCTGTAGTAGGCAGCATAATAACAGATTTGTGCTTAGAGGATAGTACCTAGTTCTTGCCAAGAAATGCCATCATATAGCACTACTGATTGGATTTCTGCAGGTGATTTGGTTCGCCAGGGATTTATGGGAATAGGGTTGCTACATGTGGAATGCTGTTCTAAACACGGTGGTTCTGCTGATGTTAATTAAACAGGCCATGTTATTATTTGCATCTTGGTTGGTTATATAAATATTAAAATCCCATTCAGCATAAAGCACAACGTTATGTTAAACATGATATTAAACATATTCTAAAAGCACGCCTTCAATAAGGATGCGGCAATTACGCTAAATACATCTACTGATGAATGTGAACTAGACAGCTCTTTTTGAAACCGTAGGAAATTACTACCTTGTTAGAATCTAGTGTGTCAAGGATAGAAACATCGGTCGGTCCATTGGCTTTTGAAAATTCAATCTAGCGCTCAAACTAGAAATTTGCTCATAAATTGCAGAATAAAGTCTTAACATAAGTCGCTCGTAACAGGAATTGCTTGTTATATAAAAACTACTCAACGATATTGTTAGCAATAGCTCAGTATGTCAGTAATAATATGGCATAGGTAAATTACTTTATACAATTTACTATTGGTGGTCGACTAGTGAATGACTTCTCACGTGTGCGTTGAAGAGGATCCACGATATCTCATTGGAACAATTTTGACCTTACCGTTGAATGCAGAGAGGTGAATCCACTTATACCAATGAGATAACTACTAAATACGTATGTACGTACTTCTATTGCTAAGCATGTGGGGATGGATGAAATTCTTTAAGAAAAAACCCTGTCTTAAGTGCAATGAGATCATTTATTTCTCGTTTATAAACCTGCGGGGTCCACGACGGGCATGACACAAAACGCAGAAGAAAAAGAAGCACGCTCCCGTAAAGCATACGCAAAGACATCCGCTCAACGCTCTCTCAGTTGATAGAATATCTAGGACGCTGAGGATGAGCTTATAATATAGAGATAGACAGATAGATAATACTTTATTTGTACACCATTGTTACAGAGGAAGTATTATACTTATTGTAACATACAGATAATGTACAATGGACGATTTTGTATCCCATCTGTTAATATTGTAATGAGTGCTATAAGTGCTTTTATTAAACGACTTCATTTCTAATATTATAACAAACTCGTTCTCTCGGTGCAGGGTGGTTGGTATTCCTCTGGATATTGATTTAAAATGAGGTAGTATTACGAAATAAATATAATTGATGATCAATTAGAGTGTTGTATAGTGATAAAATAGTAAACGTGTTGCTCATATCAGTTGTGTAGGTAGTATATGTATTGATAAGTATTATGCAAATTACATTTCATTCATTACCGCGCCATCACGTACAGTGAACATTTCAAAACAATAATTTTTATGTATCGTATTTCAATATTTGCTCTTTTTAGGGTTCCGTTCCTCAAAAGCAAAAAAGGAACCCTTATAGGATCACTTTGCTGTCCGTCTGTCTGTCTGTCAGACTTTTGATACAACATTTAGAAAGCCAAAATAATGTTTATATGAGCTTTCAGCTTCTATCCCTTATTTCCAGGTGAATTTGATTATTAAACCCCACCAAAACAAAACGCTGCCCGTAAAAAAAAACCATGCACTGTGGCCCCACACAGTTCCAAGACATTCATATCCCTATCATCTTAGAGAGTATTGGGATCCTCGGTGTGGACATTTCAAGTTCCGATGTCACCTAGAAGGCAAGACCAAGCTGGCATCCAAAAAGTGCAGTGTGCTTAATAGAGCGAAGAGGTACATCATCCCGCGTCCCCATATGGAGTACAGCTGTCATTTCTTGGAGGGAGCATCTAGATTTTCTAGATACAACCTCGGGTCTTTGAACTCGTTTCAAAGACGTGCTGTGTGAATCGTCGACGATCCTAAACTCACAAGCGATATTGAGCCCGCTACTCATACACATTTTTTCTACCAATTAAAGATATTTTAGAGTTAATATTTCATTATAAACTCAAAAACAAACTGTGGTGTGTACCTAAAGCAGTCTAGCGTTACTAAAAACTCTTTCAGTGGTACACTTGTTGGTGGTTGGTGGAGTAACCAAATATTCTCAGGTCATTCTCTCTCTAACCACAACAGAAGTCTTCATCATTAAAAAAAATTTATTCATCACATCTTTTAAAAAAACAAAACAATTTGTACATCGAATCAATACAAGGCGATGCGAAATGTCAAGCCATTTGTACATTTTAATTGCTCTTTAGTTGAAAAGTCAATATTCGCATTCGCGAACACTAGAAATAAATATTCGCATTCGCATTCGCGAATGTGAAAAAACGACATTCGTTACAACACTAGTTAGCAGGTATATTTTTAAAAATCGCAGTCATAATCTTATCCCTGTTTTATAGCTATTTAATCAATGGACATTTTATTCGAGAGTACAATTGAAAACTCATATAATGAGATACGAGAATAAAATTAGGTTTAATCTAACATATTGCTGTCATCACTTTGATGATTAGGACTTATCGGAAATTAACCCTTTGTTATCGTCACGTCACGCAGAACAGGCGAGACGATAAAAACGGTTTTATAACGGGGTGTGTATTAAAATATGTCTTGCGTGTTTAGTTTTATCCCACGTTTTATCACAGTAGACATAATCTCTATTGCAGCTTTTGACTGTAGCCTATGGTTTATAAATTATTATCAATTATTAATTAATTATTATTAACAATTACTTTTATCAATTGGCTGGTTACTTGATAGTTTTCGGAAAAGTATGTAATAATTTACAAATGTTTGTTTTATACTTTTCATAATAATCTTTTTCTTCAATAATTGTTATTTAATAAAATAAAATAATCATTTTTTCGCCATTAATTTGAAAGTTGTATGTACCTATGTGTGTGACCCGTTTTTTTTTTACGTGGTATGGGGCAAACGAGCAGACGGGTCATCTGATGGTAAGCGACTACCGCCGCCCGTGGGCACCTGCAACTCAAGAGTTACAAGTGCGTTGCCGGCCTTTACGGTGAGAGTATGGAAAGGGGAGGAAGGTAAGGTGGGAAGAGTTTAGTGTGTGGGGTGAGTTTATCACCGGAATTTTGAAAACGACAACGAACAGGACGAGCACGGTACACCGGCCAACGCGGCAAAGTGTAGAAGTAGAATAATTAAATATCCTAATAATTTGTTAATTTTCATGTGTGTCATTTAGCCAAATATAAAAAACGTCGAAAAATAGCTGTCATTTTCTTTTGTAAAGATTGTTTTGATGAAAAATATCGACCATCAACCAACGAAACTTCTTATTTCTCAAAAATAAATAAAACCTAACCTAATATTGTGTACTTATACATAATTGATAAATAAAGTAATTAATATGTATATCTATGTAATTTTACAGCAGTATAATGACATGGAAATTTAATTCAATACATTATACTTATAATGGGTTCTATTACCAAAATGAGAATTAAGCTAAGACGATTTTATAGGCCATTGGAATTAAGTTAGACTGTTCTTCTATAAATATATGCCTGTAAATGAATTTATGATCATTTACTAGTGACTATTATACAGTTTTAACAAAGCTTAAGCTTAATCTTTTGACGTGACAACGTCTTATAAATTGGTTTGCCGGGTGACACTTCAAGAAACTGCGTTACGCTCCGCTCACGTTATGCGCTCACAATGAGAGCGAGTGAGAGGCACGCGTTTTAAATATAATTCTTTGTATAAATAAATGTTTTAAATTGTTACTATTATTTCATCCTTCTTCCTACTATACGAATGAATATTCACATTAAAATTATTTTACCACTCAAAGTCGTTGTCACGTAAAACTTTCGCCCGTATACCGACTTTACAGGCAACTAATTTTTTTATCAACTTTTATACATTCTGGCTACATTTCGTGAAACCCTCAAAACAATTCCGAAACGATTCAACACTCATTGTGGTTTTACGGCTAACGATAAGACAGGTACATAAAAGTATTTTGTATTGTAAATTATGACGTCCCACGTCACGTCACGCCACTCAAATCATGGCCGTCAGCGTTAGGTTTCTTGTAATCAACACATGAAAAATCGCTTTATTTTGCAAATGCCAGCTAATGTTCTGTTAATGTTTTAATCGAATTATTGTCTTTGACATGTGTGCAAAATTTGAATGAAATCTGGCCGTTTAAAGTGGGTCAAAATCGCGCCCTAAGGAGTTGGTTATAAACAAACATACAAACAAACATACAAGTGAAGCTAATATAAAGCGTGTAAATACGTTTCAACATTATCAGATGGGTAGTAGAATTGTTGTCTTCGATTTTACAAGAAACATTGTACTTCTATCCAGAAATGTGACATAAACAGTAGGTATTAAGTTAATTACGACGCTTATTACAAAATATATTATAAACAATGTACTTATGTAATACAAATAATTAATTAAACAACTGATATTCGGAGGTTTGTGTCATTCATCGTACCGGTTGTTATAGTAGAAATATCTTGACCGGAAATATCATAATTACAAAATATCACTATCTTCGTAATAGCACAGAATACATAGTAATTGGTGATAGTAAACAATATCATAATGTAACCTTGAAACTGATGGTCAGTAAAGCAGGTCAAGCGATATTTACAATGTTATTTGTGCCAAGAGCGGTTCGTTATCCTAACGAATGCCAAGTTCAATATTTAACTTTCTTTGTCTCGAATTTGTGTAGCATGATGTGTAACTGTTTTTTTCCTATAAGCTAACAAGGTTCTCGACTATTTTATTGTTTCGTGAAAACATAATTTACCAAGGCCATAACCTCGAGTAAATTTGCAAAAAAGTGAAATGAAACTTTTACTAAATCTAGTCTGCCACCACCTAGGGTGCTTACCCAGTGTGTTGGGCAAGGAATACTCTATCGTCATCACCTCTTTCTTAGAGGTTTCATTTTGGGAGGCATTCCTTCTTCCAGCTAATGTTCTGTTAAGGTGAATTTACTTCACGTGCCTCTCTCACTGGCAGAGGGTACAGAAAAGAAATAGTGAGGGTACTGACGGGTTGTCTATCTTACAGCAGTGGACTGAATCTTGGGCACGCCGCTATAGCGGCGATAAGACCCATCCTACGAGAGTGGCTGGAGAGAGGGCACGGAGCCCTCATCTTCCGGATGACGCTTCCGGATGTGCTTTCCGGACACGGTTGCTTGGGAAAGTGCCTGTGTCGGATCGGCCGGGAGCCGACGTCTCAGTGCCACCATTGTGGTGACTGCCCCGAGGACACAGCGCTTCACACGCTGGCGGAATGCCCAGCCTGGGCTAGCCAGCGCTGTGATCTCGTCGTGGCAGTTGGTGCTGCGGGTGGTCTCTCGCTCCCAATCGTGTTTCTGGCCATGGTTCGGAGCGAGAGCGCATGGAACGCCGTCACCTCATTCTGCGAGGAGGTGATGTCCGCAAAGGAGGCGGCGGAACGGGAGAGAGAGCGGAATACAACTCTCTCTGCCCGCAGCAGACGCACCGGGCGCAGGAGGGCGTTTAATGATCTTCGGCCACCTTAGGAAGCGGCTTGCGGACAGCAAACTTTTTGGAGAAGTCATCGTCCGAACAGATACAGGCCCGAGAGGCAGCGCGCAGTGTTCCGCGCGCGCTCTCAGAGGAGTGCGGCGGAAATCGGGGGTTGCGGAAGAATGCAATAGCGATTCTCGCTCCCCTGATCATAGGCAAGTAGCGGAACACCGGGGTGGTTTTTAGTCGGTAAGAGTCCGACAGACCCCTTCCCCCCCCCCAAGGGCGGAGGACATCCATGAGGATCTTCCAACTCGTCACAAAAAAAAAAAGTGGACTTAATCTAACACACATTTAACATTGACCCAAATCCTAGTTCTGACTGGCAACGGACGGGAATGTAGACTGTTTTGCTGTGTAGAAGAAAAACTTAACAAATTACTTAGCAGGAGCGAGTGACGTCAGTGTCTCTACATTCTCTCTCTGGATTTAGTTTCGTCATTCAACTCAGTCTGGGTATCACATTAACAGATCTCCACACTAAAATAAAAGTGGTGGCTGGTTGGCAAATCTGCTTGTACCGCATCTGGGCAACGATGATAGTAATTAACGCCTCTCTTATCTTTCTTTGGGAGTACGTTGCTTCTCTCATTCAATGTTCAGGATACTCTGTATGGAAATGCAGTGCTCCTTGTGATTTTATTCAGTACAATTCCGACCGTAGAATAAAAAAAATACGTAGGTAGTTGCATAGGTAACAGTCTTCGTTACCATTAATACTTTAGATTTTAAAAGTTACTATCTGTGGAATGCCTAGGTACTTCCTATTTCACATTCACAACTGAATAGACTACACGCGTACAAACAGTTAATTGCCAACTCTTGTTTATCTGTAATATACTAGACAAAGACCTTATGCTCCTCATTAGTGTAAATAAAGCGTATCGTGCGATTCGTGCGTATAATTGTAAATATAGAAAACAGCAAATAGGACAAAACTATGTTGTAAACAGGAAAAATATCAAATATTTAAATGTCTGGATAGAATGTTAATTTTTTTGCTGTTTATTATTTATTTTTTGTTCTAATTGCTTTGTTCTTCAAGTGCAGTAACGTACTATATGCTGTATGTATTTATTTAAACCTTGAGAATTTCATTGTCATACAAAACGCGTATAAAGATGACAAACACCCGTTGAATAGAGAAAATTTATGCCACGGTTAGCGGCAATGACTCATCACTTGTCACTCAAAACTTGGGCAGTGACTTTCTTGTCAGTTATCAACTTATTGAAAATTCAAAACTTCGAATTAACTAATTTATTGCAACAAATAGGTTGAGGTAGTAGTTGTAGGTAGCCCACCATCTATCCGGCAGACTATTGCGTTACCTTACCTGTTTATCATACTATCTTTTTCATCATTTTCAAATGGTTTGTACTTCGCCGTTGACTGATTAGGGCTGTCTGGTATACGTCGGTCAACTTTGTGGTCCATTTTACAAATTGCCTCAATTGAGAAATGCTCAGAAGACATTGTGTTACTATTTTTATCGCGATTACGAGTAGAACTCTGACCGGGGAGCATTGTCGTATCTAGAATGAATGAAATTACAGTTCTGATTTAGTAATGGTTAAAGTTGATATCACAATCCAATGTTACTTTTTTTACTTCGGGACAAGGATTTGATTTAATAAAGAAGGAAATCATTCATCATCAGATCGCATTGTCAGTATCAGAAGACTATGCTGCGATCTCTGAGGTGTGAAAGCTTACTCAGTACTACTAGTCTTCTACTCCAGTCTACTATAGCAGCTAGGGTTGCCAACCATACTTTATAAATTTGGACTTAGTTACTCTTAAATAATACTTGTAAATAATAAATACGTACTCAAGTGCCGAGACGTGAACACTAACGGTGGGTAACTAGTCCACAAATTTAAAAATTGGCTATTCTTGGAGTTTCTTTGAAGGATAAAATCCGTAATCATCCGACAAAGAACTAAAGTTACCGACATAGCTCGCTGAAGAGGCAATGGGCTGGCCATGTATGCCTAAGGACCGACGGCCGTTGGAGCAAACGGGTCTTAGAGTGAACACCGCGAACCGGTGAACGGAAGGTAGGACGCTCAGAGCCAGATGGACTGACGATCTGAAGAAGGTAGCTGGGTTTGACTTGCTCCGAATATTCTTTGTTTTCTTTTTTCTAGAAAAAAGTTAGCAACCCTAACTACTACTTGACTCTTCTTATAGAGAAGTTAAATATCTTTTTTATTTTAGTAACAGTAAATTCTTTTTAAGCAAAATTCTGTTGCTTTTCTACAAAAAAATTAGGTTAAATTTGCCGGGTTGTTTATGCATTATGCGGGTGTTTAAAATACTTACATTAAATTATTTACGATTATTATCAACTCCAATTATAGAATTCGATGGTACATGTTCTAAATTCATATATGTATAACTTAGCCCCTGTAATAATAATAATAAAATTAAAAATTATAATACTCAATATTTGTAGATCTGTCGATATTACCAGATTAGAAGGTTATGTCCAGATCAATTACCTTACCATACTAGCGTGACAGAACTTCAACTTATACGTCAATTTAATTTAGTATTTTTCTTTGTCCTTTATTGATTACTCCCAATTTCTATTTCGTCAGTCAATTAAAACACTATTCACTTAATAAACATACTTAAGTATAAAATAAAAACATGTTTATTGTTTATGATCAAATCCCGTGACTGCGGTACAAATTGATTTGTACAAAAAGTGTCCTTATTAAGTGTGTCATAGTCTGAAGGTTTCTCCGTGAATGCAGCTCTTGTTCATTTCATTTGTTAGATTTTGTAAAAATGTTTAATAGTGTTTCTAGGATGCGTAGATTTCCATAAATAGCAAATGCAATATGATAGGAGTTTATTATGTTATTGTAGGTTAAGGGCCATAATAACAAGCTACCTGTAGTTTTAAAATTCATCAGGAAAAATGTCCTTATTTCAATAAACGCTTTATGTTTTTAGTAAAAAAGTAATAAAAAAACTAAACGCGTAAAAGTGCACTGTATGCGTTCTTTTCTCTCTTTCTATCTTTTGGTTAAAAGTTGTTAATTCCGCTAATTTCTAATGAGGTAGGTACATAAAGATAATTCAGTTAATTAAAGATAACATTAACATGCCACATGATAGACTAATTTGCGGTAATAGACGCGTGGCGTGGCTATTGGCGTTTCACGTTTCAAGTTTCATCTGTGGTCGCGCACCTCTGACGTCAAAGTTCATATGCATATCGGAAACGGCTTGTTTTAATATTGAAGATAAACACACTGAGAAATATTGCATTCCTTCTGTTTCCTTCATTTGTTGTCCATAATCGAAATGCGAAATCTACCACGTATGGCCTAATTATACTCATACTGACCCAAACCCAGAAATGGGATAGTTTATAAACTGAGCTGATATCCATAGTCCTGTTTTTTTAACGAATAGAAATCCACACGGATAACATAACCTTACCGAGACTTCCTAACGGTGAAGTGGTATGTCGTAATCGAAGCGACTAAAACCACACGGCGCGGTGGCGTTGTCTGAAGGGTCATCAAATATGTAATAAAGTTACACGGCTAATTTACTTTAATTTGCTTGGTAAAAAAAGTGATAAATTAATAAAAACTTTAACAAAAGCTTTTCAGACAAAAGAATTTTAACAAAAAATACTGTGAAAGTCCCCTCCATTATAAGCTATAGTTCTAATAACGCTGATTTTCTTGTATACTATAAAATTTTGGTACCCACCAATTACTGTCCTGTCAACTATGTCAAATATAAAGAAAATATATAAGTACCTATTACTAATGTTGGTTTTTTCAGATTCTAAAAACTGGCTTTATTTATTACTAACTAAATTAATATCCTATAGTTAATGATAGTCTCATATTAAGCACATATTAATTGTTATTTTTATATAATGACAGTTCTTTGTTGTGACATCTTATGTCATTTAAACGTCATGCGTCATTGAGTCGTAAATAGGTTTTACTAATTGCATAGCACCATAGCACCTAAGCTATCAGCTGTCTAATGCCATTGTGGTCACATTACGCGGAACCACAATATAATAATAATTATATTGATAGATCTAGTAATTGGATGCTACCTCTTTCGTCCTCATATGCATCGTTAAACTGTTGTGTTAATTAAAAAAAAACATGCGTTATTTTACTTTTTATCTTACTTTATAGGATGAATAATTCTGATTAATTATTATAATAGTGTGTCTTTTTTATTTTAGTCTGTGGAGAGGGTCTGATGAAAGAGCCGGAAGGCGGCAAGTGGCACTCCATAACCGTAATGTTTACGAGTAAATCCCTTGAATTTGAGCTGCTGTGGATTATTTTAAAGAGTCTCATACACTTCCTTTCCTGGCCAGGGTCTAATGAATGAGCTGGTGGTTAGTGGATGTCTTTAATAACTATCAATAAGAAGTAGAAAGTTTGTACAAGTCAAAGAGATAGGATTGACAAGATGCAAGTAACATCACAGTCTTCCAGGTGTTGCTAATATTTATAAGCACAGGTAATGGCTTACCACCAGCTCACAAAATAAGTTTAACGCGATCGAAGCATCGTTTAAAGGTTAATTCGACAAAAAATAAATCATGAAAGACTTGGTAATGATCATGGTAATTATGAAATATATAAGTAACTACACAAAAAATAATAAAAGTAAATGACACCATTGTCAGTTGTCTAAGACTCACTATTATGTGAAACAGGAAATAAAATTAAATGATCAGACTGTATCAAACATCTATAATGACAACAAAAATCCTAGAAATGTCAGAAGTATCGCATTAGTTGAATCATTGAATGTGGAAACGATATTGCATTTCAAATTAAGGCCAACCACTTTACTCACTTTAATTTATTAAATAAAGCCATGATACACTGAATGTACCTAAATAAAAGAAATTTGAATCGTATTTCTTTAACATATTCGTGATCAGGTACATTAATACCTGATCTATTTGGTATAACAGGTTTCTTTTTTATTTTCTGTGTGTGGAAAGTGGATTCCCACACGGGTCGTTACCTCACCGGGCCAAACGGTAAGGTGATTTCTTGAGCTCGAACCATCTAAAACCGCACAGTGTAGTGTGTCACTGGGTCTTATTGCCGGGGCCTCAGGTGTACCCTATAAAGGAAACCCCTGTGAACCCCAGCAACCTTGGCTGCCTATTGAGCAAGGCGACCCCACTATGATGTGTGTGCCTGTCCAATCTAATTTAAGAGAGGTGCGCGCAGAATACATCGCTTCGCCGCCTCAAGCCTGCTTCTGCTAGGGTAACAGATAGCCCTATCTGTCGCCTGCAGGCAAGCGCTCATGGAGGTCGAAGATCGTTTTGTACTCTCCGGCGCCAGCGCCTGGTGCGTCATCTGCGGGACGGAAGAGTACTAGTTCTCTCCCGTCCCCTTTCCACCGCTTCTTTCGCTCGCTCTGGACCATACACATGGTCATGGTCTCCAGTGAGAGGCTAGCCACACCGATAGCCACCGCGAGGACAGCATGCTGCTCCGCCCACGCAGTGCGCTCCACTAAAGTGTGAAGTGCGTTATCCTCGCGGTAGCCCCGCTGGTTGCCGGCCTATGCGACAAAGGTACTTCCCGAAGCAGCCGTGTCCGGTGATCACCTGCGTCATCTGGTAGGAGAGAGCGCCATGTCGCCTCTTCAGCCAACCCTCCATGACGGACATTACCGCCACAATCGTAGCGTGCCCTATAACAGGTATAACAGGTTATATTTTCTGTTATCTTTTTCTAAAGCTGTGAGGAATATACACAGGTGTAATTTACATCCATTAAACATGTTTCACTCACGTGAGACTTTTATCTTTTATATATATGCATACAACTCACGGAAGATGTAATTTAGTTCACATTTTGCATATTTATTTAAGTACATATTTGCAGATTGTAGCTTCTGTACTAGTACTATGCAGTATTGTATTGTTTTAAGATATAATGCGCGTGAGTGCCATAAAGAGTATGGCACTTGCGACGCACAGTAACTTTGTACTGTTTCGATTGTAAGTTAATAAATACTCTATTGACCCAGTAATACAGTTTTAATTACATATTATATGGCTGAATTCCTTTCCAATTCTGAATACCGAAATGCGCTTGGAGTGAATTGAAATTCTGTATACTAACAAAAATTAATTATCTAATCACCTCGCTGGTGAATTAGTAACTTTAAGCTCATAATTGTTATAATTGCAGTCCCGCCCTCTGGTGGTGCGCCATGCACTATGTTGAGGTTGAGTTCTTGAAATAAATATCGAAATCAAAATGTTTTAGTTTTATATGTAAACAAATATGATTTAGCGTATGCGTAAATTGGTTAAATGGCGTTAAATAGGTAGTACTCTGCTCCGCCAGGAGTCGTGGTGCACGGTGTGATGTTAATTAACCTGTAGGTAACCTTCAAGCTATTTACCGCAAAAATAACCCGCTGTAAGTACGTCTAAACAAACAAACATACAAACTCTTCAGAAGGTATGTCGGAGTATTCCATATAATTGTATATTTAAACAAAGAGGCTATTCTATCTTATTCCTGCTGCACCAATTCTTACCCAGTCGTACTGCTGTAAGAATATAGCACACGTAATTACCTATCTACCGTGAAGTTTGGTACCGATGAATGTAAGGTCATTTTTTATATTTTAAAGATCAACAATAACACTAAAATCTTTGTTTAAGCAAACACACGACACATTTAACTGTCACGACATGAAGTTATTAACATTTTAAGACGCAATAAATTTAAATCTATTTGTAAATGATGTCTACTTATTTCAACACATTCTCAAGGATCTTGGGATGCCCCAGAAGATTGTGATATGGAGTATTATAGCCTTCATAATGTTGACATTAACAATATCAAACAAAAACTAGTGGGATATTGTCACTATGTCAGTATGTGTCCTAATGTATACAGGCTGTATTTGAAAAAGGAACACTTACCATAAGGTAAGTGTTCCTTTCACTGAAAGAAACTCACGATCACTGAAAGAGTATGACTCTAGCATGCAATTACAATAAAAAATAAAATAAAAAGCTTATCCGTTTACAAGTTATGACCGTTTGAATTTCCAGGTATTTTTTTCTCGGTTTCTCATAAAAGCAGGTGGAACGTGTAAAGTTAAAGATTTTATATAATTATTTTATTAAATATTAAGAACTAAAATTTACTATTTTCAGTTGGTCACTTTCAACTTTACCTCAATAAGAGGTGTAACTCCTTATTTTTTCTCTCCATAATATTTAAAGTATTGTCATTGGTGTCGACATTACAGTCACATAGACGTTAAATGTATGTATGTATACTATTAGGCTATTATTAATAGACAGGCCACCTTTACTACCTATTACCTATTGTTCCGATAGAACAGAATCAGATATTTATAATTATGTGCCTGACCAGCGACGTACTTAATAATACTGAAGCCAATTTTTTTTAAACTGGCAAACTTATTTAATTGTCATTAGTAAAAGAGGTTCGTTTATGAAAAAAACCGGACAAGTGCGAGTCTCACTTTTCACTCCTTCAAGAAAATCTGTCCAGCCGTTCGAAGATCATCATCTCTTTCCTAATTTTCGAGTATCCCCCGGGATTTAATTTTACTTAATACTGGCGCTATAAAATGAAAAGTATTTTTTTAAAGTTAGGTAATTAATTGGCCAAAATTCGTGAGATTCGTGAGATTTAAAACTATTTATTAGTAATTGTTCTTTTGATTTATAGAAATTTGTTTATTTTTAGTCGTCGCGCAAAATTGGAATTTACATCGGTACATATGCTTGTGTTGAGTGCAATGACACAGTCAAATTTACGATTCACGAATCCCATAAATGAGTTTATTTTCGCAGTATCTGGCATGTATCCTGCGCTTTGTGTCGAGTATTACGTCACCACTATTTATTTCTACACGTGTAGTACCGTACGCTCATAATGCGCTTTGTATACAAAGCGTGTTCATGGTGCATCGTAGATATCCAAACAATATAGTATGAACATCACTCCAATCAGTAAATACAGACAGGTTGGGCCGTTCATAAAATACGTCACGTCACGCTTTGTCACAGTTTCTGCGACCCCCTATCAATATTGCGTCACGAATGATAGATCCGCCATGTACACAACGTAAATATGGCAATTAATATAACACAAATTTTGATATTTTTAAATATTTATTATTTGCAAAAATCAAACTTTAAGCAACTGTATGCAATTCACAAACGGCAGAAGTGAAACTTCAGAAAAGTAGCCTACGAGAGAATGAGAAGTAAAAAGTAAAATCAATACAAATAATTTATTAATGATAATTAATTTAATTTTAGATAATTTATATAAAAGTAATTGGTCAAATTAAGACAGATGTGTTAAATAATTAACATAGATTAATTAACCAACGAACTGTAATACACAAATGCACAAAAATGACACCACGTTGGCATTGACGCATTTTCTAAAGGCTTCGTAGTACGCAGGCGCAAAGACAAATATTATAGGAGACACTGTATACTTGTATTCTATCTTATTCTTATTATCTTGCAGGCTAAATCCTATTTATAAACGTTTGTCTTTTTTTAGTGTAGAGTTTTTCGTTTCATCGAATTTCAAATCACAACAATTCTAAAGAAGTTTCACTTCAAAAACCGCGAACCCGATTTTTTTTATTGCAAGAAAATATCCGTATAAATTCGCTGTGGTATACTTAGTAATATCTGTGTTCATGTAATTCCTTTAATTCCCGCAATCAGCTGCTAATATGAATAAGAGCTAATAAGAATTTGTAGATAAAATAAAATATACACTTTTATTTAAAAAAAAGGCACTGGATGGTTATAAAATGATTTATCAAGTCACACTGTTACGATAATATTTTTCACAATGACACAGTGTAACAGAATCCTGTGTGCTGGCTCGATGAGTATATATAATTATATTGTTTCCAGTTTTCATCACTTTCCTTTCCCGTGTTAAGTAGCCTCAAATTTGGTGAATGTAAAACAAAAAACAAATATGATAACATTTTTTACGTGAACAGTATAATCAAAAATATGTTAGGGTCATATCAAATCAGCAGTTGAGCATGTAAAACATAGTAAGTGATAAAAAAAATTAAATAAAAAGAGCATACCAAGAAGTACAGACGTACTTTTTCTTATAATTGTCTGATTTATGACATGGGGTCGCTGTGCTACGCTTCTCAGAACTTGAAATTTGAAGCTGTGCGATGTAAAAAATTACAAATTGCATGAAACCTTTTTGGGAAGACCTGTTTATTTGAATACCTTAAATCATTTTTTTTAATAATTGCTGTGTAAATAAAAAATCACTTTTGACGTGTAATACGTTTTGGTTAATTTTACTAACACAGTTGTTTCGCAGAAAAATTAAGATTTCTTTTTGGTTTTTTTCATATCGATCAACATAAGTAATTCACTTTTTTCGAAATTTGTTTTCGCATTATCAAAACCGTTCAATTGATTTCGTTAAAGTTTATAATTTTAAAAAGGCCCCAAAACATCGATCAGCTGGTTCTCATCTTCGGTGCTTTTCTTTTGGATTTTTCTTTTTTTTTTTGTTTTAATTTGTTACCTAGTTCATTTCTTTGTTGTTTTATCTACTGCGTTGCAAATCTGACAGTAAATGTAATGTAGCATCTACCACTTGTTATAGTGTTCATAAGTGTTCCTTTGTAGTATGTGTAGAGACTTATACATTTAAAATATTTTTCGATTTTCATACTCGTTTTCACTTGGCTTGCACAATGATAAGCGGGCGGTCAAATCAATCTGATAAACCGTTATTCAACCTTGATTGTCTTTTTTTTGTATTAGATACGCGTTTCAGAACAGATATTATTGTATTTTTTTTAAGTCTAAAGGCGTTTTTACACATTCGCGTCCACTGTAGGTATGTGTTTGTATATTGGCATCATACCAAAATCGGAACTTTTTTACTGTAAAATTACATTAAACAAATATTTATTTAACTTGTGCTGTTCTTGAGATCTGGTTAAAACAATTTTTTCACTCTACTTATATGTATTAAATCAATAAAATAAAACAAAACAACGTTTGTAAACGTGAACGTAGAAACTCTCATAATTTTTTTTTAACAAAAAATTAAACCGCCGAAAGAAGAAAGGAACTGGAAAGTGAAAAATAAACTTGTTGGCCTAACTAAACTCCTACATTAATGTAAATACCTAAATAAATTTGAGTCGGCACCAAACATACAAACAAGCAAATTAATTATTAACTTAATAATTAATTTGCTCGTTTACTAAATAACATTAAGTAAAATGATCTTTTTCGAAGTCTTTTTGCCAAATTGTTTTCGAATTATGTTCGTGGGAGAGCCATGCTTCGGCACGTATGGGCCGGCTCGATACTACGGCCTCACAGAAAACCGGCAGTGAAGCAATGATATGTATATGTGTCAGTCTGTGGCATCGTAGCACTCAAACGGATGGACCGATTTCGATGCGGTTTTTTTCATTTGAAAGCCAGTTTCCTTGCGGTGGTTCTTAGTTATGTTTGGTAAATATCGTTCCAGTAGTGTAAGAGTATCAGCTCTTTTCCAAAATTATATAAGGCATTTTGTAATCGTTGAAGGGATTTTCGAGTCGGGGGTGTTTTAAATTTTAAATTTATAGTTATGTACATATCTATTGACTTGACATTGATTGGTTTCAGTTTATTTCTATAACTAATTGTTAGTGATTATATATAAACAAATTATTGAAATTAAATATGCAAAAACTGTGAATAATATTTGAAAATTAAATTTATTTTAATGTTTTTAACCAGAGTTTTAAAAATATTGTGTTTTCTTATCACGTAAAATTATCGTCCGTAAACCGACTTTACAGACAACCAATTTTTTTTTTTCACTAAAACATTTTACAGAAACCATTTTAAAATTACTAATGTGTGCAAGTGTCTTTATTTATTTGATTATTCTAAACTATTTCGTAGGAGTTGATATATTGCTACTGAACAAGTTGTGGTAAAATTAGATAATGGGTTACTTAATTATTCAACTGATAGTATATACGTCATAGTAATAATTATTTAGCACGATAAACCTATAGCAAGGGTATCGTAAAAGTTTATGACAATCGATAGTTTTAATGATAATGACAATATCAGAGAATGGGAATATCAAAGTTTGCGCGACTTATTGAAGCGTAAATGTTTATAAAATCACTACATATTATAAAACAAAGTCCCCCGCCGCGTTTGTCTGTCTGTCTGTGATAAACTTAATGACTTGAACGCATTTTCAATGGGGTTTTACCAATCGAGCGAAAGAATAGAGCGATTCATGAGGCAGGTTTAGGTATATTTGTTAAGGTTTTGTGTAAATTGGTTTAAATATGATAATTTTTTTTTTAAAGACAGCTCCCGCAATAGGAATTGCTCCTGTGTCGCGGGGGACTTTACAAACATAGAAACAACGGACACAAAGAACACCCAGACTCAGGTGGGAATCGAACCCACGACCTATAAGCATAGCGATCAGGGTCACTAACCACTAGACCAACAGGCCAGGCCATAATGCTTGTTGAAGATGTCTCTGCTAACCGTGCGATGCCGGGGCGGGTTGCTAGTAATTGAAAAAAATATTGTTTTAGTCACCAACATTTCTTAGGCAAATAAGAAGGCTAATCAGCCTATGCACCAACAACAATTGTTGTCACAAAGTGAATATAATTGATTCCGTACAAAATGTGCACGTTCGGCCTGACAATGCAGCGGTTGTAGGGTTTAAACCTCACGTGGCTACAGGGAACAAAGTATACACTATTTATCTTACGAGGTTAACCAGAATACTAGTACGTATTTTTCATAATTAGGTAGTATTTACCTAAGGGATTATCGACGCTTATAAGGACTTACTATATGGAGATGTCAGTTGCGTGTTGCAAACCATAAGAGAACTCTTGCGATTATACTTAACGTTAAAAATACAACACAAGCTGTTAGTTTGATCAACTGTGGTCTACTGTACTATAATCGCTCAATACACAGCAATGAAAATTAAGAGATTGAAGAACACTACTGGTCTAACACACTAAAAGGCTTTGATGACAAAAGATCTTCTATAGCTCAAAAGAAACAAAAACCTGTGCAGTAACACGGATCCTTACCAGACAATGCAAACTGAACAAACACATGTTCAACCTAAAGTTGCGCGAAGGCATGTAATGTAAACTGTTATGCATATTCTATGCTCTTCTAGCCCACTTATGCGGTACTTAAGTATCAACCTAGGTAGCGTTGCCATCTCTAAAAATCAGAAAACCGAACTTACAAGTTAACAAAGCCGGACTTCTGGGTCCCAGGGCCGGACGGACGCCAAAAAAAAAAAAGGATTTTTGACTAAAAGTTCACATAAAACACATATTTTTTATAAGAAAGTTTCAATCGGTATTATCATTTTCATATTTTTCTTTGGTAGTAACCTGCTTTAAAAGCTCAACCTCCTTAATAATAAGCGAACCCGAGTAGAGTGAAGTGTGTGTGCGGCTTGCATCAAAAGAAAGAACGATGGAAGTAAGACAATAAAAAGTCTAACAAAAGCCGGTCGAGCCGGACGCAGTCAAATTGACCCGGACAAGAGGTCAAAAAGTCTAACACTGTCCGGCTAAATCCGGACGGATGGCAACGCTAAACCGGAATGCACATTATTGCACATCATGCAACCGCAGGAATTATAAACAATTACTGCACATAAGATCTGGAGGTTTCTCGAAGCCTGTGCAGTGAACTTCTGAGCAGTGAACTATGAGATAAGATAAGATCATTTTATTTGCTTAAACATGAGTATGCACACATAAGTATACAAGGTGAAATATTAAATTAACAAAAGGTCAGTCATGTTTTGCCTGTAAGGCGTGCAAATATTAAAAGCATGCATTAAGATGAAGCAGATTAATTATTATAGTGTTATATATATTATACTATTAACAGTTACGACAGAACAAACAAAATATAATTATCATCGAATTAGTAACATAATATGTATAAGATTAAATTAATATGATATTAAATATTTACCATTAAATTATTTATTAAAATCAAAGTTGCAATGTCACTTTTATGAATTCTTCAAAATCATAATATGCTTTGTCGATCAAGAATGTATTAAGTTTCTTTTTAAAAATATGAACAGCTAGCTCCTTCCAATATAGTATTGTTTAAAGCACGGTTTACAGCTATCGGTGATTTGCAGTTTAAACATAAAGCAAGAGTCCGCCACAAAATACCAGTAATTATTGAAGTAGCATTACCCTCTCAACAATAATAATACTACCGTCAAAAAATACAACAAAAGCTGTTAATTTTGTTTAACTGTGGTCTACTGTACTGATCTGGGTACATTAAAATCCTCGAGCAGAAGTCTATGCCTTAACTCTAATACTTTATTTTAGAACTGGGGTATATTTTCGTCATTTACTATGAGACTATTTTAGAACAGCGATGGTAAACATTAGTATTAAATTTATCCTTTGTTGGCGCTTTGCCAATTGTGTTGAGGTCGTCATTCTGTCTAGCCTGTAAGTAACTATATGAAACTATGAACTGACTATTACGAGTCATTGACCTTTGTGTGTCAGCTGATACTTGATGGCGGTAAATTATTTTTTACTAAACATTAAAACTCTAGATTTGGTGACTTCACAAATCCCACTAATATTATAAATATGAAAGTTTGGATAGATGGATGTTTGTGACTCTCTCTCGCAAAAACCACTGAACCGATTGCGTTGAAACTTGGTATGTAGATAGCTGGAGACCTGGATTAACGCATAGGCTACTTTTTATCCCGATATTCCCACGTCATCGGGACTTACGCGGGTGAAACCGCGGGGCGCTGCTAGTAATTATATAAGTGTCTTGATGAATAGAAATGAGAATAGAAAGCATAGGTCAATCTAAGCGTAGTTTGGTTCTAGAAAGCTCTGTATAATATGTTCTGAAGAATTTGTATCTTAATATTATAAATGCCAAAGTAACTTTTGTCTGTCTGTATGTTGTGTTTTCACACCTAAACCGTTGAACCAATTTTGATAAAATTTTGTTGTAGAGATAGACTAGATCTTGAATGAGGACATAGGCTACGTATTGATATACTCTCATTTTTTTTATTTTGTATCTTTTTAGTCTACAATATTATGTTCTTGTTTTTATTTTTTTATTGTTTTTATGTGAAAATTGAAGAGTTTGTGTGCCAAAATAAATCTTTTCTCTTTCTTTCTTTTTTCTTTACATTATCGCGAAAATAAAACTTGAACAAACTTCAACCTCTATTCCACCCAATAGGGGTTGAAGTTTGTATGGAAGAGATTCTACGCAGACGAAGTTGCGAAGTTAATATTTTTAAATTACATAAACAGCGCTGCCGGGCTTTTTTCTCTTACTTTATCTACATTCTTATACTGCACATATCCAACCATGTCAATTTTCACTATGAATTTACTGTATTTAAAGAATACTAGAGATCGCGTGGTGGTCGAATTTCGACCATGGTTTATTTCATTGGCCAATATTACTTGACCTGTCATTGTATGGACTTTTGTACCATGACAGGTCAAAATATATACTGGACACTCATAGCTGTATGTACCCGTTTTTGCATTTTTTTAGCAAATATTGTTCAAAAATTTTAGCATTCGTCACTTCTTCTCTGTATAAACTATAAGTGTGCGAAATTTCATACTCCTCCGTCCGCCCAATTTTCGTAAAAAGGGATCCAAAGTTTTCGCTTCACGTTATAATATATTGATATCAATACGATCTCGAGTTACGGTTTTTGTACTTTCAAAATAAAAGCGCATGCGCACAATGCAGCTGTCGGCAACCCACTACGTGAAACTGCGTATAAGGTCCGCCGGCGAACCGGCAGCCGGTAGGTATTTAGCGCGCGCAAGTACATCGAGTGACATAGGCCTGGTACTACTTAAGCTTGCTAAAGCCAGGGAGGGGCAGATGCCCTCCACTGCCCCCCCCCCTCCCCCTCCCTCGGTACGCCCATGAGCATAGGTATCGTGCTGTAAGAGTTTAAAAAAAACTATTATTTTGACATTATAAACAGACAATTCAATTTTATTCATTTTGTTTGTTTTTTTAAACGTTAAACTAGTGACATAACCGACGTCTCATAAATAACGACGAACACAATGGAAGCCGAGAACCTAACACTTGAATCAGTGGTTTTCTCACGGTGGTGTGGTATCATCGACTCGTTGCCGCTTGCGATAAAACCATAGCGTCGAGAAATCTTTATGTCGTATTGATTTTAACATCAACTGAAACTTTAGTTACTTATATTATGTTAGTTTTTATATCCCCTGTCTATTTTCGTTGTATTGTCCTTATCTGTACCCCTGACAACTTGAGAAGTTAAGGCGTGAAAGAAATTGGCATTTAAAATATGAATTATATTTAAAACTAGCAGTTCCCGCGCGGCTTTACTCGCGTGTACATGTCTATAAATATTGCGTGGAACCCTAATTCTTTTTCCAAAATAAAAGTAGCCTAAGTTACTCCTTATAACACCAGCTATCACCCGTTCCGAAGCCAGAACAAACAGACATACCGATAGACGGACAGACAAAAATTTTAGGAACTGATTTTAAGGCATAGGTAGGTATCGTTCTAATAACTGTATGAGCTTAAAAAACTAAATAAAATATTATTTTAACATTACAAACAGACACTTCAATTTTATTTATTTGTACCTATGTACCTAAATAGTCCTACAATACATTACTATGGGAGGATTTAACTTTTGGCTCTTCCGTCTCAAAAGGTTGCCGACCCCTGGGTTAGGGAGTTAGAGTACAGAGGACGTACATAGGTACCTTTTTAAAATTTGCCTTAGATGCTACTGTAAGTGTAAGCTAAGCCCAGGCCTTGCCTCTGAAGGTACATTTACTTTTATTTGGATTTTTTTTTCTTCGATAAAATATACCATAGATACACCTTTCCATAACAAAAAGCGCGCCAAATAGTGCCACCAGATAGTACTACATACTACCTTCAGAGGCTCACGTTAGTCAGCTGGAATACTATAATTACTATAATTTGGTGCCCGACCGGCTTAAAATTTGGCAAAGAGGTATTTTTGCAATGTTTATGCAACAAATTATTGCAGATAGGACAAGTCAGCCAAGAACCGATTTTGTGGTAGGACCGCATAAGGTGATCTAAGGGCTCTGGTTTTGGTTTTTTGTACTGCACACCTGAAATTTGGCAGGGAAATAGCTAAGAGACATCAGCTTAGAGTGGAGAATGGATTTGAATACAGGGCCGGAATAGGGAGGTCCAAGGGCTCCCGCGAGTTTGTATAAAAGTCATAGCTTTTGTTTAAAGATCTGAAATTTGGCATTTAAGGAAGAAAAAAGAAAGAAAGAAAGAAAGAAAAGGTTTATTTTGGAACGGACTCAAATTTTCACACGAAAACAATAAAACGAAAAATGGAGAAATAAAATATACAAAATCAAACAAAAAAAAATTGAAGAAAATAAAAATACAAAACTGGGAGATTTATTGGTGGTTATATTACCAACATTAGTCGTTTATGGTGTAGTACTTTTATTAGGTAGTCTGTAACTGATATAAAACATGTATACTTCCGGAGTAAACGCTTCGTTTGTGTGGCGGGTACTTAATCACATTTATATGTACTTTGGTATATTTCATCGAAGAACTGGCATGCCTAATCCTACAATTTTACAACGTTTTTTTTTCAACCTAACTTTACGGATCTGCCTCATAATGATGGAACAACTGGGTAGATGCCTATATTCAAAATAAATTATATCGCCAAGTCAGACAATAAAATAGTTAACTTTAACGTTTTAATTTATTTTATCATCATCAAACTACTATTAACAGTGAATGACTTGACAACAGTAAGACGTGGCGGCATGCCTAGGTATTTTTCTTTTTATGGTATAAGGGGCAAACAAGCAGACAGGTCACCTGATGGTAAATGACTACCGCTGCCTATGGGCACCTGCAACTCAAGAGTCACAAGTGCGTTGTCTTTAAGGTGGGAGTAGGGGAAGGGTGGAAGGGAGGATGGGTGGAGGCAAGGGTGGAAGAGGGGGAGGGGGGAGGGAACCTCACTCATTCAGCGAAAAGCAATGCAAGGCCGTGGTATCACTACGGTCGAGCCGGCCCATACGTGGCGAAGCATGGCTCTCCCACTAATAAAATGGAACAAAAATGTACCAAACAGACCTAATGTTTTGACGTTAAGGTACTAAAACGACTGATTTGACTTGACAGTTGACAGTCATCTATCCTACTATATATACATACACACATAAACTGAGTAAACTAGCGTAAAGTATACTAAAATTTATGAATACATATTACACAGAATACTTAATTGTAATGTTAAATCAGTTTCTAAAAACTGGTATGAAATAAAGATTTGCGACGTCATAATATATTTTTATAGTGTCGTATGTAAACAAATCTTCGAAGTAAATTTTTACCTACTTTTAGTTGTCGTATCGAAATGAAAATTTGCATTTATATCGTAGACAGAGAATGCTACTTTCTACGGCGGCTACTTTTTACTAGTTCCAGCGGCGAATTTACACATTTGCCGCCAGTAGGCTATTAAAATTTTGCCGCCCCTACTGGTCGGTCTATCTAATTCGATACCCCAGGACAAGACATAAAAAATAATATAAGCCCCAAATTTGCCGCCCCTAAAATCTGCCGCCCTAGGCTTCAGCCTACTCAGCCTTCTGGTAAATCCGCCACTGCGTAGTTCGGATCACATTGTACAAACTAGGCAGAGCCCAGTGGCGTAACTATATCATCTGAGGCCCGTGGCTAATTCATCGAATCGCACAATTTCACTCGTTGCTTACTTGCCTCGTTTGCTTACAGCCTTGTGGTCGAGGCCGGGGGCCCCCTAGAGCCATGGGCCCGTGGCATTTTGCCCGCTCTGCCACCCTATTGTTACGCCACTGGCAGAGCCTCTACTGTGGTAAGCAGACTGCTGATAAACATACTTATATATTACTGAATACCTACACACATATTATATTCAGTATTCATTTATTTATTTGTGGAACATAAGTTAGTTTACAGATCTTAGAAATATGTTAAATGTGCACTACCATATTTAATGGTGTACTAATACAAATAAATAGTAAATTATTATTATTTCTCTTGTACACCAGGTAAATAATACAATAGATAACTTAAAACTAAGTGATTTGTACAATTGGCGGCCTTATCGCACAAGTTACACCCAGACACAAAACTAACGATCGTGTTCATTACACAATTATTTATCCTGGGTGAGAATCGAACCCACGATCTCTGGCCCAGCAGTCAGAATCACTAACCACTAGGCCAACAGGCTCATTTTCATGGCGATTGTTATATAATTTATTTGAACGAAAGCAAGTTACTCTATTCTAATCTGAAAGAATTTGCGCAACCTCAATATGAAAAGATAGCACGATTATTTCTATTTACACACATGTCACAAGATACATCTTATCTTATAAATGAAAAGTTATGAAACATATGTACTATATGTAATATTGTATTTCTTTTTGATAAGACGGATATTTAAGGTAAGTTAATACAAAGTTAAGTAAGTTCTAAATCGCAGTAATACCCTAGAATTATAACGGCAACTGTTATCTTACATTATATGTTATAAATACACGTGTCAGAATCATATCATTCGATGCAGTTTTCACTACATACTCGTAATATACTTAGATAGTATACATTATATGTATATATATTATTTTTTTTAAAGGAACACTAGTAACGTCACATGGTCTCGAATATACGTAAGCAACAGAATAGTGTGGAAGAACAATAAAATTGTCAGGACCCTCTAAGGCAAAGGGAGGACCTGTGACCAGGCGAGGTGAACGTGCCGGACCACAGAAATCTAAATATGGTTTATTATTTATTGTGTTTCGGGCTAGGCACCTGGCTTTAGGTATAATGGCACTTGGCTTTATAATGTTACCGATTATATTAAAAGTGTCGCAAGACTTTTAAGTTAGGTTTGTAATCCATTATTACGTACTTATTGATTTATTACTTCAAGGTGCCATTTGCTAGTGTTTTTGAAATCGGTTTAAAAGTGTTTATCATCACTACATATTATGAAACAAAGTCTCCCGCCGTGTCTGTCTGTCTGTCTGTTCGGGATAAACAGAAAAACTACTGAACGGATTTTCATGCGGTTTTCACCAATAGACAGAGTGATTCATGAGGAAGGTTTAGGTGTATAATTCGTTAAGATTTTGTATAAATTGATTGAAATATGTTGATGATTGTTGAAATGTCTCTGCTACCCGTGCGAAGCCGGGGCGGGTTGCTAGTGAAGACTAAGAAAAACTAATTTAATTGAATGCAAAGAGAAAGTATATTGAAGTGAATTAAACTGGTTTTGTCAGAACAATAACAAAATTACTGTTTTTAGTTGATGTACCACGTCACCTTGGCTGATTTGTACTTCTGGAAATTTACTACTTAATGTGTAAGCTTTTAAATAAGAAGAGCGAAGCCATGAGAAGATTAAATGTTTGTATAAAATAGCAGATTATATAATATGGCAATAGAGCGTGACGTCAGGCGAGTCGTTTGTTTATCTGCCATTTTAATAGAAGAAAAAAATCTGTGGTGTAATAATCGCATAATAAACAAAACAGGATCTAATGAAATTGAAAGTAACGACTCATACGACCTCTAATTCCCCTACTAAAGCAATCAAGACGTAAATACCACGTGTTAGCGATAGTCAAACCCATCTGTTAATTAACAGATTAGGCGCGTGTAGGTATATCAACGTTACACTAATCAGAATTACTCTGTTTATTACTAATTACCTTGGCATAAATTGACATTTCGTATAGCTCAACCTTAAGCTTAGCTTAGCATTTTAAACTATGAAATGTACAAAATCAACATAGGATTTTCAATGTGTTTACTGTGGCCTATCATCAAAATATGGCCGCCAGCAGTTTTACATGTTACAGACAGGTGTGGTCAAATTTTAGGACCGTTACGTGTTGCCGAAAAATAGTTCATTTAGCTTGAAAAAGAAATTGATCTTGGTTGGATTGCTATGGAAAATGCTTTTCCTAGTAGAATTTGATGTCAATTTCAAGGATTTTGTTTTTTTTTATGCAGTCATTTTCATAAAAATCTGGACATTCCATCAACATCCTTGGTATTAAATACCCAGTTTAATTCGTGTTAGGCATCTCTGGTACGAAATATTTATTTACTTTATCGGTAAATTTTCAAGTTCAATTCGTAAGTTTCAAAAGAAAAGATTTCTATATTTAAAATCAAGAACGAATTTTCCTAAAATTGTTAGCGCTTTACGTTATTTACAGTCTCCTATACCACCCTAAAATTTGACCACACCTGTCTATAGGGGTACTTCGTCGATTCACACCACAAGCTGTTCGGACCACGGTGTGAATCGCACCAGGCCCCTTTTTGAATGCGTCGTTTCGGACGAGTGGTGTGAATCGACGAATGTCTATTTTGTACTTCGTCGTTTCGCACCACTGCACATTCCTATCACTTTTGACTTTTATGACCTGACGACACAGATGATAACAGCTTGTGGTGTGAATCGACGAAGTACCCTTCTATAACAATCTGTATATACCTACCTACGTTATATGTTCATAGCTCACAATCTTAACTTAAATGCAAATGTGAGTTGTTTGTTTGTTACGCTGTTCCTGAGGGTTACCTGTATTTAATAACAAAACCTAGGCACATTAATTATAATCATAGTTTATTTGTGAACATAGGTATACAAGATCTTATCAAAATATTTACAGAATCGCTATGATCTGCCATATTAATGGCGTACAAATATAACATTATGTATTCATTAAAATTTAGTTTATAAAACGAGAAAGCTTATATAACAATACTATAATAAATTACACTCAGTTACATTATAAACTATACTCCAACCATTTAACATAGGTATGTATGTTTTATTATTATTAGATCAATATTACATAAAATTTTATTAAATAACATTAAAGAATATATATTATACATTAATCGAGCGATGCGGTAAACGAAAGCTAATTGAAATAAAACATGTTGTATCTGAAAATTATGATACTTATCCGTGAACAATTCCAAGAACAACAACATACTACACCATAGATAATATAATTCATTATGTTTTAATTTTTGGTTAGTTCATTGGCCAGTATAACGTGAACTGTCATTGTACCATCATAGGTCAACATTATTTTGATTAAAATAAAAATTTTGAAATTAGTAATAGGTAAGTACATATTGTTTAAAAAATTTAGCATTTTGCACTTCTTCTATATACCTATTTCTAAACTTAAAGTATTCAACATTCTACGCTCCTCCACAAAATTTTCTTAAAAATGCGTAGGTACAAAGAATTCTGTTCACGTACTAATAGATATTCATTTTTTTTTGTGTTTTGTACAGTATTGCATAGCACGTGAAGGCCTTATTAGATTGATAAACTTTCCAAGTCACGTCAACTGTCAGGTGCTTCGCACAGACTAATTGCATCGGATTCAATTGACTCCCACGCTTGTCGCAACAGTTTACTTTGTGGTCACTCCTCTATACAAAGTACCTAATGATAACTTAACGTTTGTACTTAGTGCCATTATTTACGGCTAATATTAAGAACATTTAAAATACAAAATATTTAGATAAAAATCTCATGTTTCTTAGACACGTTTTTTTTATGGGTATGTCGAACGATAATAAAATACCTTGTTGACAAAATGAAGCAACGCTTTTCGATGTGGTCACACATTTCATTAAAAAAAGTGAGACGTTTTTAGGTCGATTTTCTACTATGGTAATTATTTTAAAATTTTTCTTAATTTTTTATTTTTATGATGCATTTTTAAAATATTCATTATCAAAGGTACCGTATATTGTAAGGCCAAGCTATGTAAAATTTCGTTACGATCGGTTTAGTGGTAGCTATGGTAGTGATAGGCAACAAACAGGAGAAAGGTTTTGTTCAGGGTCTGCAACGTGCGTATGACAATCGCGAGTCAAATCAGGTGTAAGTATACGGAATTGGCGTTGCGAAATCCGCCGTTTAACTTACTATTAGCACGGATAACATAATACTAGACTAGTATTAGTTACACGGTACGTTAGTAAGTAGATCTCAAAAAAAAAATTGTGCTAAAGCAACAAGTAAATACAAGAATTCAAGCAGACGAGATGAACAAATATTAAAGTGTTGGAATTTCACCCCGCAGTGTAGACGTCATGCTGGGAGGTTGTACGGCTTCGATAATAATGTAAGTAGTAAAGTATGACAAGGTTCTATGTATATTTTAGGTTAATAAGAAAAAAATATGTCAGAATGGATTAAATTACAAAAATATGTGCATTGTTATGTCGATATCAGTTGATTTAGTCTATAAAATTGTTGGTATAAATGCATAGCTGGGCGTTTCTCTGTAAACTGGGCAACTATTGTAAGAAAACTGTCTAGGCAACTTTTTTGTTCATAATATAATAAATTTTATTTAGGGAACAAGTATCCATCTATTTATTAATGTACGGCAAATGAACCACAAATATTTACATTACTTTAGAAAACATTAAGCATTTTCTGAAAAATTTATACAGGGGACAGTTGCCAAACCCAGGGGACTGTGAACTTAAATCAAAAATACAGTTTTTGAACCAAAATTAAATGTTTTTTTTATTATTATAAGCTTTGGAGCTTAAGAATTAAGTAACTGAACAATAAAAAAATTACAAAATCAACTATCTTTATATAATATTGTACTTAGCACTGTAATCTTCATATTTACTTATTATTAATTAAAATCACATTTATTGAAAGGTCTTTCAGTACTTTAAACTTACACTATAGAATCAGTCTCGAAAAATAATTAGTTATTTCTAAAATATAGCAAAAGTAGGTAAAAAGAAAGTATTTTAAGTCTTATTTTTCTCGAAAACATCTACAGGTGAATTAAACTTTTAAAACATTCTATTGCTTTTTAAAACTATATTTGGATTAGACAGCTTCTGTACGACTTGGTCCACTGTAACGTCTGCCACGTCATCATGATCGTATCTAAATAATTGGCCTTTATTATCACAGAGCTTTAAGAATGTAACCCGGATTTCGCCATCTTATTCATCAATCTTGTCAATTACGCTCACATATCTATATTCCATATTTGTTTTGCAAAGCAATTGCACAACAATAGAATCTCCAGTTTTGAATGCTTGTACTATAGCAGAACTAGGTCCAGACTCATTCTCAGATTCCGAATCAGTGTACACATCTTCTACATTAAGTTTTTGCTCGTCTTCATAAATAATTTTTCCGATATTAAAGTGCGTACAACAATCATTGTCGCAAAAACAGCTTAAATTTTTCATCACTATCTCAGTAGAATTTGATTTTAATCCCGTGGGATTAAAGAATTACAGAACAATTACAGGGGACCGTTACCAGGGGACTGTTTAATTTGATGTCATTGATGAGTAGTACAAAATGTAATTGATCTATGCTATTTTGCTGCAAATAGGTAATATGTATCTATTATAACAATTTAAACATTTCAAGGAATCATTTAAATACATAAATAGAAGTAAAATAATTCTTACCAGAGGACTGTTGACTGTCAGGTTACAACGCGGCTTTTACGGATGGATGCTCGCACACTACTAACAAAGATGGCGTCCGGGCCGTCATACCGGTAACTGCGCAAATTTCAGAGTTGTTGCGTTTCGTTATACGCATAAAAGGCGTTGTTCAACCATTCAGCTACGTGACACGTAATTTAAAATATAGACAGGGGGACTGTTCACTAAATGCGAAGACAAAGTTTAATTGCCTTTTTTTTAATTGTAAAATAAAATTTATGTAAAATAAATAGGTCTCATTAACAATCAAACAATATTGGTTTAATAATATAAAATTTCGATTAATTCCAATAGATACTGTATCGATTAATTTAGTCTGAAGTAACTGCTTTGGTGACATGCCAGGGGACTGGTTTTTAAGGACTATAAAAACGTTTTTAATATAATACAGTTTATTTTAATGGATTTTGAGTGTTGAGCAGCGGTAGATTAAGGCATTAATTTTTAAAATTATCTACGAAATATTTACGATCTTTTATTTTTTAAACAAAATTAGCCTAGGACAATGAGTTGCCCAGTTTTCAGAGAAACGCCCAGCTATAGCCATTTATTAAGAAAAAGAACCGGATAGTGCGAGTCTGACTCGCGGACCGAGGGTTCTGGAAGCGAACAAAATTGTAATGTACCTAGATAGTTCCATGCCAGACTCGTGGTCACACCAGGTTATCACACCAGTGTGACTATCAGGTTCGTCCATCTCGGCAACTGATCCTCGAAGATTTGAAGATTTTTACACAACTGTAGGTAACAGGTAGTGCAGTTTGTATGTATGTATGTGAGTTTCTTTATTCCACTATAACTTCTAAAAACCTGAACAGATTTGGATGTATGGGGTATCGTTAACCCTTACATCATTCCGTCCCGAGTGATACTGAATATACATTTTTTTTAAAAAGTCAATGTTGGTGCCCTGTATAGCGTGATCCGTTTTTACGCAGGGCAGGTGTTTGTCGACTTTTTTTCGAACGACAAACGCAAGTTTGCAGTTTTATAAATACTCTCTCATAAATCGAAATACATAATAAAATAAATTTTCTAACCGCCAAATATAATAGCGTTTTTTTTTAAATGTAATAACAACAAATTACCAACTTTCTTATCTTTTTTTTTGAGGAACGGAACCCTAAAAAAGCTTAGTTATTTAAAATCAACTTCTACTTTTTTGTCCGAACAAACTTTCTATAGTTAAAATATGTTTGCTTAGTTCTTTAGTCATTTCTTTTTAGCCACATATTATCAGCGACTATTTTGCAAAAAAGTTGTTTTTAATTGTTGAATAGGGTACCTATTACCTAAACTCACTTTCAGACTTTGGTTAACTAGGTATAAAAAGTAAGTTTAAAAAGTAAGATTAATAATGGACGAACAAAAATACGTCAAAGTGAGTTATAAAAACAGCCGAATATTATTAAATTTCGTAAATATCTCTTAAATGTTCTATATTTAGTATTAATAACTGATTTCCTTTAAATAGAAGAAAATTTAAAAGTTATTGAAAAATCTACGGGAAATGAAAAATTACTTTAGTTGATTTTGGACTCCGTAGATCACCTATTGTGTATTTTAATAAATGAAAATAATTGATTAATTATATATTTTAGTGTTTGATTTTTTTTTATTTTTACTGTTATTGTAAATCAAAACTTTTTTTCTTATTTGAATATATTAATACATATACCTATCATATGTATGATTTATGTTATTGGCTTTTAGTATTCGTTTTAATCGATAATCTGTCTTTCAAATTGCATAATAGTGGCCGAGAACTAGCTAAATTAGCGACTGACAATTGGAGTTAGTGGCTAAATCGCCATTTTCAGGAATATTCTTTAACAATTTTACCAAAACATTTGTAAATAAAGTCAATATTATATTGCCTCAATATCAAAACTATGTAATCTGTAACTAAGTATCCGAAAAATATCAATTTTTGATATGCGAAAATGTCTTCTGTGATAAATGCCACCTGTTTGAAGCTATTCGTTTAAATGGCCGGAAACCGTTTATCTATTTTATATATTCTTGACATTTTATTTTAACATTTTTAAGAAACCTGACTTAACCGGGCTATGTTGTCCCTTTGTCAGAAAATGTATGCCTAAAACTATTCTTATAAAAAATTATTAACAAACTCATTTTGTTTAATTTCTTTTTGTTTGCTATATGTTTTGTCTCAAGTCTCATAGAAATTTCAATAACCGCGAGTCACTATGCCTCCGCTCCTTTAAGTGATAATGTGATACTTATATATTATGATTTAGGTACATTAAGTGCGTTATACTTACGTATAGTATAACAGTACGCAAAAGAAACCAAAGGGAACTCGTAAAACCTGAGATTAAGACGTTCAAGCAGCAAAAACGAAGAGTTTGTAACTCTTCGGATTTTTTGCTCTTTAATATATTATGAGTTCCGTTTTTTTTAATTTGAATTTGATCTATTAAGAACGCTATTCGTGTAATATATTACTACATTTAATTATCGCCATCTAAACTACTTTTTGTGATAAAAATTGTTATTGGAAAGCAGTGATTTGCACATTTTATACTTATTTGTAACTCGGGACTTAATCGCGATAATATTTTAAAAGGTGCATTACATTTTATATTCTATACAAGTTTTGTGTGCAGAAAAGATGCAAATTCATATTCATGCATATTCTAAAAATTATGAAAATGGCGTCATAAAAATGTTATAAAAATATAAAAGAAAGGTCACCGTCACTGCAAGTTCGTTTCCGCTCACAAACTTAAACCGTTTAAAACCGATTTTTGGCAATAAATTAAAGTATTCTAATTTTTTCTATGTCCTTTAAAATGAAAGCAAAAATAAATTTATCTTTGTCATTGAGGTATTGTAGTCTATTAGGAGGGAAACGTTTCATTATCTGCAGTCTCATTTGCATGTCATATCAATTTTATTTAAAGTAAAGTAATTTGCGTAAGAAATAGATCTCTCGTACGTACCAAATTTAGTTTGTAAATAAATTAATTATAATTTTAATCTATCCTGTAATTGTGTATGTATATAATAAGGCTATTAGTTTTGGTTCAGGATGCCCGAGTTCTCTGTTTTAGTCCGCCCCTTTTAGGTACCTACTCAAAATATTTGAGTAATTTTAATCGACGACAGCGCAATATAAGTAAGGTGCATCTATTTGACTTCATGACAATCTAATTTCTCATCTATCTCTGTTTGACGAATTTATAAGTAATTCATAAAAAATAAGTGTTTAAAACCTATAAAATACTTATAAATTCGTCAAACAGGGACCCTTAAAGAAATTAATATTTTGTTATGTGATACTTACTTTATATTAAGTAATGGTTAAACTAAAATATATTTGTAAAATGGTGAGTGACAATCGGAACCAATGAGGTGATTAAAAATGTAGATTTTTTTATTTGTAGCATAATTTAAAAAATAAATATTATTGCTGGTCTTCGAAGGGTCTTTTAAAAAACAACCCAAGGTAGCTATTTTTCGCTGTTTTGTGTTCTTTCAATCATATTTTTTTGTGGTCACACGTGTTTAAAGAACTAAGCATTGCAGGTAGAAATAAATAATCCTTAAATTTAGAACTCAGGTTCCGAACGGAGGCGTAGTGATTTTTCTGAACTAAAATTAAAAATTCGAAAATCGAACCCAAATACTAACATCACTATAATATTGCTGTTACTGTGGTTGTAAAGCCATCAGGAAAACATTTAAATTTCAATCCATTCATTGTTACTTATAGTTAAACGTAGTTTTCTATTTCTAAACATATCAATAGCATATCTATTAAAAATATAAAACAATACCTAATTAAGAATTGTTTACAGTAATACATTGGGTGTACAAAATAAAATTTAAAACAAACCTTATGTGATGGTATTTTAAATCGCCAGTACACCCGTCACGAACTCGCTATCCACGAGACGATTCAACACGCACTGTTTACATACACAACAGACGATCGGCGTCAGTTCTCGGTCACTTCTGTACAAATACTGACGAAATAATACCATTGACAGGAAACTCAATAAAGGAATGCTTTGATAACATGAAAAAAAAGTTTTAATAAGATAAGAACCTCGTTTCATATGCATAAGTTCTCTTTAAATCTTTACGATACGACAATTCAATTCGAAATGGCGCGGTCACCGTACCTATTGTTTTTAATTTATTAAATAATGACTGAGAGTTAATACATAGTCCGGATACGTGAGTGGTGTCGTTAGGTTTTTATTAAATGGAGTACTTTAATTGACTTTAATTAATTACTTGTTTTATTATCCGTTACCTCGCCGGTCTGTTTTAACTACCATCACTTATTTGATTAAAGATTGTGTCGTCATCTTTTCCTATGGGCTGTAGGCGTGGTTGGGTACCTACATAAGTGTTGACCTCAATTACTGGCTAGACACCTTTGAGTAAATATATTTAGAGTTTTTATGTTTTGTTGGTACTTGCAGATGATTAAATAAACTACTGTAAATACTTTTACTTTCTTTTATTATCCTTTCTTCACATTAAATCCAATTACAACTTTTCAACAAAACACCGCGTGGTTAATTTTTAGAATAGTGATACCATGTACATATTTCTAACTTACTTATAAATAAAACAATACCATAATAAAAAATGTGGAGTCTGTTCCTCTAGTCTATCATTTAAATATTGTTCAACAAGGATTCTGTTTAGTTTTAGCTTAGCTTGCTTGTGTTTATTTGTAAGATCAATCAGATCTCTACGCCTATAGCGACCTTCCAAATTAAAATAATATATGCAGAGATTCCACAACGTTATTAAAAACGAGTAAATTCAACCAGTTTTTAAAAGTAAAAGCAAGGCAAGAATTATCGCTGAACATGCAATATTGAATGAGAATTTTGAAGTCCATACGTGACCCATTTTTTACAATTTTTTATACCCTTCCCCCCTCGGCATATACTACGGGTGGTCACCCGTAGTATCTGCCAAGACCCCCCCCTCTAGTTTTCACGTAGTAATTTATAAATACGGTTTTAAATTATTTTATGCCGACAGAAAGTTAAAAAGCGCTAAACGCTTGCTTGTTGCCACCTGGGAGTTTAAAAAGCGCTAAACGCTGCACGCCATATCTGAATATAGCTCGAAAAAGCCGAGATTTCCATAGAGGATATTGACTACGTGATGAAAACCTAAGCACACCCCCCCCCTCCCTCCTCCCCCCCTCTGCCCCTGTGACCAAGAAGAAGACCCATCTTGAAGACCCCCCTCCCTCCCCAGAACGAGTCACGTAGTATGGGTACGTTCTCTATTATTCAAATTACCGGTAGCATTAGTAGTAGTAAGTAGGTACTATTACTACTAATACTACCGGTAATTTGTATAGAGGTTTAAAATAAAACATCATTCCTCATTTTAAAAATAACAGCTATGGCTGGTAATAATACACGTTGAGACTATAGCACCTTAATACATTGTATAACAGACCAGATATAGAGAATTCACATTTATATACTATGCGTAAATCTAAGTGAAGGTACTATATGATCATTTGACGATGCAACTGGCAAGCATAGTGACGTGTGGAATAATAATTTGATTTTATTTATTTATTTAAATGAATACTTGTAATGTAATAAGCAGACCTCGCTAGATTCTTATGCTGAAGCGAACTAGTAAACTTGTTCTGAAATAATAATCAAATGTGGTGTTTTTGTTAATATCCGACCTTTTACGTTTTGCAGAATAGAGCTGGAATTCATAAAATGTATCGAAGAAATAATATCGATACTATATTTAAATTATAATATTATAAAGCTGAAGAGTTTGTTTGTTTGGTTGAACGTGCTAATATCAGGAACTACTGGTTCAAATTGAAAAATTCTTATAGCGTTGGATAGCCCATTAATCGAGGAACGCTATAGGCTATATAACATCACGCTACAACGAATAGGAGCGGAGCAATGAAAAATGTTGTAAAAACAGCTAAAATTTACTTTTCTCTTTCTGCTACTATTTTGACTTTTCTCTTTCTACTACTCTTTCGCAACCATACATATTAGATATTGTGTAAAGTCTACCCGTGACCACGATCGGTGATTCGATTAAAACATTGGGTAACCAAAAAAGGTATTGTGGAAAACAATTTTATTTCCTGGCGTATCTATATTCATGTTAAAATGTAATTTGAATCTATTCATGTAAAACTGAGGTACATCCATAAAATGATAAGATTATAATTATCAATAAAAATTGTCTATGTGTGAAGAATTAATAAATACTAGAAACTAATCATTGGTATATTTTTAATCAGATACCCGATAATCGATTTACGTTCAAAGGAATTAACAGCAATAATCGCTATATTGGAGGGAACGAACGATAAAAGCACCTGTACCAAGGCCCAAGAAACATAACACGACAGCGTCTTTTGATCATCGCTTGTAAACACAGGGAGAATGTATATGTTTTAAAAAAAGTATTAAGTACGAAAGTCTTCCTTCCTTACATAATATACATATTAAACTATTTGTAATTGTTTTAAAATGAATAGTGCTCAATTGCTTTCAAGTAACTTTGTGCACAATATATATATGAGAAGTAAAAGTTGACTTAAATCCAAGTGACTTGCGCTTGGATTTAAGTCATTTACTTCTGTATGCAACTCGCACCTGATAAATAAAAAAATCAATTAGATATTTCGAGCGCGGCCTGAGCGGCTACTTGCATAATGTATGCCATTGTATGCGATATGCGATGTACATACCTACGTGAAATTGCGTTATCTATAGTTCCTATTAGTTACCTGAGTAATCAGTCTTTTTTGCAATAGATTATATACCTAATTATGTAGCGATACCTACATTAAAATGCGCATAACAGACATTCTATGTAACTAAGTGTTCGCGAGGATACTGCACGCCACACTTTAGTGGAGTGCTCAGCGTGGACGCATCAACGGTGCGACCTCGCGGCAGCAGTGGCGTAACTATAGTGTGGCAGAGCGGGCAAAATGCCCAAGGCCTTATGAGGCTCCCCACCCCGACCCCAAGACCTTAAGCACACGAGGCACCAAGAGTGAACTTGTGCCTCATCCGATGAATTAGCCACGGGCCTCAGATGGTATAGTTACGCCACTGCGCAGCGGCTATTGGAGTGGGAAGCGTCTCACTGCAGACCATGGTTCTGTCCATGTGGGAATCCGCCGCCTCTCTTTGTGAGAAAGGGATGTCCGCTAAAGAGACGGCTGAAAGAGAACGGGAGAGGGCTAGTACTCTCCCGTCCTGAAGGAGAGGCACTAGCCGCTGGAGAGCGCAGAATGATCTCTAGCATCCATGAGCGCTGGCCTGGAGGTAAGAAGTGATTCTGCCAGTTACTCTAGCAGAAGTAGACCTGAAACGGTGGCGCGCCTCTCTAAACCGGAAGGGGAGCAAGGCCCTCCGCACGCAATGGCGTGACTGCCTTTAGTTTAAGAGGTGGCCAAGGTCTGCCGGAGTTCTCGGGGACTTCGTTCCTAGGGTATACCCGTGTGCCTTGCAATAGACCCATTTGGGTTTCGTAGGTTTTAGTCGGTTCGATTCCGGCATACCACTTCACCGGTGGCCTCGGTGGGGTGATAACCGTATGGGGGTTTCCACTCGACCAAAAAAATCAACTAAGTGTTATTTAGTGGAAAATACAGTCATAGTCAGAGAAGTGCTTACCCCAAAAAACAAGCATCAATGTCTATAGTCACTAAACGGATAGTGACACAAAATGATATTTAATGAGAGGTAACGGGACCCTATTACTAAACTCCACTGTCCGTCTGTCTGTCTGTCACCAGGCTGTATCTCATGAACCGTGATAGCTAGACAGTTGAAATTTTCACAGAATGTGTATTTCTGTTGCCGCTATAACAACAAATAATAAAAATAAATTAAAATTTAACGGGGCTCCCCTACTAGAAACATATTTTTTTGGCTTATAATATTAAATAGCAGTAGCCGAAACAAACAGACAGACAGATAGACAGACAAAAATTGTAAAAAATGTTATTTTGGTATATGTACCGTGTATACATCCAAATGCACTTAGTAAAAAGTGGTTATTTTAATATTACAAACAGACACTCCAATTTTATTTATTTGTATAGATGTATATAGATATGCGGTTTTATTCACTGTGTACTTATTTAGTCTGGCCGTGTGACGCACTGACGTCTGACACCCCGTGGTCCCGTTGTGGTGGCAAGACACTTTACTCCTTTATCAAGAGCCCACATCGGGTCCGAAACTATTTGGGCATCCCTGAAATACACCTATAAATACCCATAAATATGAATATCACTCACGAAAGTTTTTATTCTATAATTCTTTAAAAAAAAAAACCGACTTCAACAAAAAAAACTATTCCATAAAAGACTTATAAATGGTTTTCTCATGGATGCCGTTGTCAGAACTGGACCAAATTGAAACTGGACCACACGGGAAGCACCAGCTTTCAAATAAAAAAAGAATCATCAAAGTCGGTTGACCCAGTCGAAAGGTCTGACAAAAAAAAAAAAAAACATACAGTCGAATTGAGAACCTCCTCTTTTTTTTAAGTCTGTTAAAAAGTAAACTAACTCGACCATGACAATTCGTAGATTAAAAAACGAAACACGGTAAAAGTAAAAACTAAGTTAATTCAAATTGTATGGATTAAACCTGTTTAGCGCGAGCGTTCATTGTCCGTTTAAATGTACTTACAAAAAGTGGTTTAAATTTTAAACTTCAAACCTGTTTGTTGTTATATTTGCACCGACCGAGTTTTGTTGTTGTTTAGATTTGATTGATAGATAGATAGATAGAATATTCTTTATTGTACACCATTAATTGAAATTCATTGAAACAGATCATAGCTTAAAAATTAGAGTACAATGGGCGGTCTTATCGCTAATAGCGATCTCTACCAGACAACCTTTAGATGGAGATAATAACAGAAGTATTAAATGAAAACAATAGTTGATGGCGTACTATATTGAAAATACAGACAAGTATTTAAACGTATTAATTTATATATACATATATATATATATACTTATACAATAATAATAATTTGACCCATCTCACACACGGCCGTCTGATCCCAAACTAGGCAGAGCCTGTACTATGTCACGGTAATACTATCCATACAGTAATGTGTCTTCATAGAAACGGTCGGATCGCGAGAACTGCCTACACGCCTTGCGTTCGGTTGAAACTCAGCACGCAAACAGTTCGCGATTGCTCCGCAGTGACGAACAAACGGTGTGATCGTTTTTTAAGCAGTAAGCGTGCGATTTGTGTATTTCATTGAAATAAATACAAATACTTAAGTATTTAATATGGCAATTAGAAATTATAGAGTATATTGTGCTGTTTTTGGTTGCTTGAATTCTTCAAAAACGCACCCAGAGATAACATTTTTTAAATATTTATTTAATTTAAAAACTAGTAGGTAGTTCCTAAGCTAAGCTATCTATTTACTTATGTATCTAGCTACATACATATATTAAGAGGGGGAGGGGAAAGACAGGGAAGAGGGGGGAAGAGTGGGAAGAGGGGGAGGGGGGAATTGGAGGGAAGAGTGAGAAAAGGGGTAGAGGGGAGGAGTGAGAAGAGGGGGAGGGGGGAAGTGGTGGGGATGAGTAGGAAGAGGGGGGAAGAGTGGGAAGAGGGGGAATAGGAGGAGGGGGGAAGTAGGGTAGAGGGGGAAGAGTGGGAAGAGGGGCGAAGAGGGGGAGGGGTGAAGATGGACGGGAAGTGGGAGGAAGAGGGGGAGGGGATAGAGGGGAAGGACGGTAATAAGGGAGAGGGAAGGGTTAGGGCCTCCGGTAACCTCAGTCATGCGGTGAAATGCAATGCAACCCGTTTTTCTGTGAGGCCGTGGTATCGAGCGGAGTCGAGCCGGCCTATACGCGCCGAAGCATGGCTCTCCCACGTTTTAATTTACTTTATAAATAAGATTTTGTAGTAGCTAGTAAGAGTTTTGATTGCTTTAGGTGGCGCGCACGCGATGATATGGTTTGATATTAAGTAACGTTTGCAGCGGTTCAACATCGGATGGGTGACCAAAAAAAATGTTTTTTGATTTGCTCTGTGCTGTAGGTAATGAGGTCGTTAATTTTACGGACGGTTACTCGTCAGCTGTTTCTTGCATTTTGATTGAGTAAGTAGGTTGGTGTTGAAGTTTGTAAGGATTGGAGTTGTTGGGTAATCTTCGGCGACAGCAGTTTATTTTAACACCCAGAATAAAGGGAAATCTATTTATATTTATAAAAATTAATTATAATATTTACAATCACAAAACTAGAAAGAAACTCAAGTAGGTAGATGAAATTATGGGCAGCCCTATCGTCGTCGTCGTCTGTCGTGTTTACGTACCGTCCGGCTGTAGGTAATTATATCAAGGAAAGGGCCGAGTCACAATACTGTATAAACTTATACTGTGACTATGTAACCAGACCACTGATAAACATACTTATATATTACTAAATACATACATATTATAGATACATTACACCCAGACTAAGAACAAATTATCGTGCTCATCACACAATTATTTGTCCTGGGTGGCAATCGAACCCACGACCTCTGGCTTAGCAGTCAGGGTCACTAACCACTAGACCAACAGGCCAGTCATATATATATACATATATAAACACATACACACACATATAATCCAGTTTAATTATATAGCTATTTAGTAGAGATTACATAGTATATTCTAAAGTAATTTTGATCTTAGTTGTGAAATGGAATAAAAATTCTAAAAGTAACTCTGTCTGTCTGTCGCCCTTTCACGCCAAAACTACTGAACCGATTTAAATGAAACTTGGTACACAGATAGTCTAGAGCCTGAGGAAGAACATAGGCTACTTTTTAATGCGAAAAAGGGTGTAATGGGTTGAAAGGTGGGGATGAAAAGTTGTATGGAAGTATCGTCATATTTTTAGGCTGTTGATTCCATATAAATACACTATTCCACGTCTACGAAGTCGCGGGCATAGCTAGTAAAAAATAAAATAAAGTTATTACAGTGATAGATAGTATTACATGACCATATTCTTAAAGGCTGTAAGGGTTTCAGCTTCCCGTATTTGTACTAGTAATGCATTCTACATTGATTTGATTTGATTGATATTCTTTGTAATAATGAGAAAATTTGTTGTCTTATTAATAAAGCATAGTGTCCCCAGTATAACCTCAATTTTTCCAACCAACTCCAGTGTTATTTATTCCGTGGTACATGAAGGGAGCATTCCCTTCATGGAAGTTAATTCTACAACTAGTAGTTAACGGATTCATGGTCTGATTAGGTAATATTCAGTTCTGATCTCGGTGGACTTTGTACAAGGTTTTCATTTTATTTTCCTTTCATATTATTTTCTCTATTTAGCCTTTTATAACTAAAATGTTTTTCTTAGTATATCTAGGTACTTAACTACAAAAGAAAATCGAACTAAAAATGTCTTTTTTTTTATTTTAAAGGTACTAAGATGCAAGCTAAATAGGGTACCTACATATTGTGATTTTAAAAGCTAACTCGTTGAGGCGACGAGTACCTAGGGAGAGGCCGGTGCTAAGTCACATGTTTTGTCTTTAAGCATCATATATGGTACGAGCCATCCACGCAGTTTCACTTGCGTTTATGGTCACTGCTCCGCTCCTATTGGCCGTAGCGTGATGTTATATAGCTTATAGCCTTCCTTGATAAATAGTCTATCCAACACTAAATAGATAGATAGATAAACTCTTTATTGTACGACAAAGAAAGAAATTAAAACAAACTTGTATACATAATGTGTAGATTCTTAGCAAACTAAAGCCTGAGTACAATTGCCGACCTTATCGCGATTTGCGATTTCTTCCAGGCAACCATTGGATGGAAAAAGAAATTATGAATGAGATGGGGAGTTGCAGTGTACAATTAATTAAACACTTTAGTTTACTTATGCAATAATATATACATTTGCGAGTTTGCTATTAATATTATAAACTTAAAACTAAAATTATATATATATATATATATATATATATATATATATATATATACATAAATAAATATACAAATATATACACACATATAAACATGCATATATACAATAATAAAAATATACGCACTTACAGATAAAAAGGTACAAATACACGGTATCAGACCCTGAACCACTTAGCAAGTCAAGTAGTGTTCCTTTAATAGTTTCTTAAAGCTGGGCAGTGTTTGTGCCCGTCTAATGGGCAGTAGTATGCGTTCCACAAACGGATGGCCTGCACTGTATATGATATGTCCATAAAATTTGTGGAATGCTGTGGCATTTTTAAAGTCAAATTCTCCGACGACCTTAGGAGCCTTGAATGTGTATCGTGTAAGAATTTGAAGCGTTCTTTAAGATAGGAGGGCGTATTAGGGTTGAAGAGTGTACCGTATAATAGTGAAAGGATATGAATATTCCAGCGAAGGCGTATAGGTAACCAGTTGAGCTTATTACGATATTCAGAAACGTGGTCAAATTTGCGCAATCCAAAAATGAACCTTATACAGAGATTCTGAAGTCGCTCTAGTTTATTAAATTGGTCCTCGGTGAGATCAGGATAGCTGGCATCTGCGTAATCGAGAATTGGAAGAAGAAGGGATTCTGCAAGCGCAATTTTGGTCGCCACCGGTAGCAAGTTACGCAACCTTCTCAAATACCCCGCAGAAGCAAACATTTTCCTGCTTACTTCTTGAAGCTGCGGACCCCAGGACAAATTCTTATCAATATATATTCCCAGATTTTTAACTTCATTTGCAATAGGAATGACGGCACCATTGCATAATATCTGGGGCTGTCGTGACCAATCGATCTTAGCTCTAGTTCTGGAGCTACCGACAACAGTTACTTGGGTTTTCCCCGGATTTACATATAAACCATGCTGCCCTACACAAATCTGCTCTATGTGTTTGTTAATGATAAATACTGCCTCTGCTAGCCGTTCTACAGGAGCTTGGGTATAAATCTGTAAATCATCTGCATAAAGGTGATAGGTAGAAGTTAGTTGGTTGGAAATAGAGTTTATAAAAACTGCGAAGAGCAAAGGAGATAGAACGCCACCCTGTGGTACACCTGCAGACGTAGTGCACCAATTTGAGAACCTCTCCTCGATACGAATATGCTGCCGGCGCCCACACAGGTAATTACGAAACCAGTCAACTGCCGTTGGAGATATGTTAAAAGAACACATTATAGCAAGCAAGACATCAAAGTCAACGGTACTAAAGGGCATTGCTGAAATCAAGCAAAGCCAGCACAGTTAACATGCCGTCTTCCATGCCTGATCGTATATCATCCGTAATATGAACCAGTGCAGTTGTGGTGCTATGGCCTGGGCGAAAACCAGATTGGAGAGGATTTATATTTATAAGGAATAATATTTTTTCAATTCGAATCAGTAGTTCCTGAGAATAGCACGTTCAACCAAACAAACAAACAAACTCTTCAACTTTATAATATTAGTATAGATTGTCAAAGAACAGCCCTTTAGCATTATATATGCTGGTATGAAATAATCGTAATCTTTTTGAAGTGAAACTTTTTTAAAATCGTTGTGATTTGAAATTCTATGAAACGGAAGCATCACGATAAAGTTCATATAATCTTTGTCTTTGCGCCTGCGTACTACAAACCTTTGTCTTTGCGCCTGCGATATGTCAAAGTCAACGTGGTGTAATTTTTGTGCATTTTTTCTCGTTATTTCACTTATACTTAATTGATTCTTTACAAATTTACTTACATTTAAATCCAACCTTAATCTATATTGAAAACGAAGTAGGTATTGTTTGTTTTGAAAATTGTGTACAGTTGTAACTGGACTTCAGGTTTGCTTACTGTTTATTATTAAGGCCATTCTTTGTATATCTTGATCTGTTTTTCTGAAGTTTAACTTCTGCCGTGTGTGAATTGTACACATACACTTTTTTATTATTTTATTTCTCTCTCTCGCATATGTGTTCATTATCAACGCCTGATGGAATTTTGTAGGCAATTTATTTACATCTAGTTTTCTACACTTTGCTAAGACGTTATCGTGTATCAGTATAATCTCGACATTGAGTTATAATATGTCTCCACATTAGGACATATAAATAACTAAATACACAAATACTAATGTTTTGGATCAAAACTCAGTACTTCAATAATAGTTAGTAGTTAGTTTTGAATTATACTGGACACTGATAAAATAACCATTGTGCTATTGTATCCTCAGGTTCGGGCCGGTGGTCAGGAACAGCCGATTCATCGTAACTGCTACGCCGCTGATGCCATAAATTATTCCGCTGCTACCTCCACTGACAGTAAATTCTTATTTACCGCAAGAAACAACATGACAGAATATTGAACAAAAGAATTAGACATTAAGTTTTGATTTTTAAATCATAGACTTGACATAAAGAAGAACAACGATACTAGAACTTCGGGGCGCCGAATTAATAATAAGCTGTGTATTGTGCATTTGACTTAATAATTCTGTAAGTTTAACAAAAGTTCTAAATTTAAAAAATTAAAAAGCAACTGCCCTGGCAAAAACGAATTACACGCCATACAGCCATCATATTATTTTTTTTTATTTTTGAAGTGATATACTTCTTTTGGCGCGTTAGGGAAAAATGATAAGAGTTTTTACGATGCGCGCGCACACCGTCACAAAAAACCGACACTCTGAAGTTAGCTAGTCAACATTTTAGTTTTTCAAAAAAGTTACCAACTTCACGATGGTGATAAAAATGGTTTTTACATATTTTTTTGAGTACGTTTGTAGAATTTGAGGTTAGTTGACGGTATGTATTATTATTTGTAGCCAGTGTTACTTAGGAGGATGTAAGGATTCTAAGGATATGCCATACATATAAAGTTATAGTGGAATAAAGAAACTCACAAACATACAAAAGAGAAATGAATTAAAAACGTTTTCCACAACATACATAACCTCGCTAGTCAAGTAATATTAGTCGCCCTATAATCCCAATAAATTCTTGGCTACTAAATACTACAATATATTCTAATTGTGTCAATCCTTTAGTAAACCGTGATAACGCCAATCACGATAAGTACTCTATAAGTTGTATTGGCACCCACAACTAATTTGTCCAAAAGGAAATAAATTAAATGCAACGAACGATTATTCGTGTGGCCTACTTCCAAAGTAGAAGGGGGCTTTCACGAGACTTGTGCGGAAGTCGCGTGAAAGCCCAGGTCAAGTTCATTTCGCAAAAATTGTGTTCTAACGATACAGCAAATTATTTAAAAATTTCAATATTATCTACAATACTACAAACGCGTATATGTAGCTGCATTGCCATAATGATTTTATGAGTAAATAATCTGAAACTGGGTAATAGAGTAATACTATTGTTCCTTGTAATCTCAGAGCAACGCACCTTGAAATTTAACCTATTTCTACCTTCCTATAAGTATTCAAACCACACATACAACATACAACACAGCATACTACAACTTTTTAACAGTTTTAGTTAAGATATACGGTTTTACTCACGTGTATATTTCGGGGATGCCCGACTAGTTTCGGTTTCGGTCGTCTGGCACCTGCAACCGGCGCGGCAGGAAGCCTCACCTTTGATAAAGGGCCCCCGTCGGGTCGGGTAAATTTTGATGAAATATAACCCAAGGGAACATACATTTTTCCGGGATAAAAAGTAGCCTATGTGCTATTGAAACTATAATCTATATCTGTGCGAAATTTTATCTAGATCCGTTCAGCCGTTTTTGCGTGAAAGAGTAACAAACATCCACACAAACTTTCACCTTTATAATATTAGTAAGATCACAATTTGTTTAATGTTAACTCGTGTGAATAAGTAAGTATATAAAAACTTGCACTAGGCACTATCAGGTCAGATGCTATGCCGACGCTATGATGTCTTTTCATGTTCTTTATTCTAGTTTTTTAAACGACGAAAAAAAAGGAGGTTCTCAATTTGACCGTATTTATATATTTTTTATGTATGTTCAGCTCTCTCTCCGTTATTTATGAAACTTATTCTTTTTTTCTTACATAGGGTATACCTCAAGGGTGGTCCCATGTCAAGGAAGTCAGGATCTGATGATGGGATCCTGATAAAATTGAGTGAAACCCTCGGAAATTGTAGTAACGAATAGTGTTTCTGTTTACTTTTCATAACTTTATCACGTTTTTGGGTTTAAAAATCATCACATCATGTAGCTAAGCTGATGATTGACGTAAATCAGTGTCTCAATGACACCGATTTACGCACGCACATTTACAAAGAGAACGCCGATACAGAACCTAACGATTTTAAAAACTTCCTTGGACGAAAGTACTTACGAACATTTGTTAAATAAATAAATAGGAACAGCTAGAATACATAAGATTACGATTAATTTTTAAGAATTTTGTTTCCAATTATACAATCTGGCAACCATGCTATTGTATGACATGCCGATATTAGACGATCATGCGTGCATGTCAATCATAGCTTGTAGGATGAAAAATAAAAAGTCTTGTCAACCAACTGCCAGCACGTAGTTTGCATGTCATTCGCATTAATCAATGCAATTAAACGATCATGCATGCATAACGCATGTCATGCCGCATGATCGTCTAGGGAGCGCTTAACATCGCTTTAGCAGCGGAGCATTGACCATAAGTGCGGGAAACGGCCAGTGTTACCATACATTTAAAACGGTTTAAGTCGGTTTCTATTTAACAGTTCTATGTTTTTGATGATTTTGAAATCATTTTGTATTAGGAAACTACCGTGTAAAGTAGTTGGTGTCAATAAAATATTTCTTTATTTATTGACACAAGTTTATTCTTCCAATACTACTTCCGCAAGATGAATAGGTTTCTTTTTTATTGTTAATAAGCATTTTACAATTTTACTCTGGCAACTATATGCTGTCTTTCATTTAATTTTTGTGAAAAAAGCTCGTTGTATCGAATTGAGCGAACTCGAGCATTTTTAGCAAAAGTATTGTTATATTTTGTGATAACTATTCATCTAATCTCATTATTTAGTTGTAAGTTATTAGCTTTTACTAAATATAACGAATAATCCAAAGTGTAGTAGTTTCGCTAGTGAATTATTGACAGATCGATTCGGCGTTGCGAAGTTTCAGGTTATAATATAAATAGTTTGATTAGAATTAACTAATTACTTGTAAAATCATTAAAATGGAGAGCATGGATGTTGCACAAGAGGGTACATCGGCGGCGGCCACGCCGGTAGCTGAAAATGGTGAGAAATGTTTTGTTTTACATGGCCGCTTGGGTTCGCGAAAACGTGCTTCGGTTTTTTATGGAATTTTTATTTTCTTTTGTTGCTTAGGCCCCGATAAGAATGTTGCTGCTGAGGAAATGACTTCTAGGGATTATTATTTCGATTCTTACGCGCATTTCGGTATTCACGAGGAGATGCTAAAAGATGAAGTTCGAACACTCACATACAGGAACGCCATGTACCACAACAAGCACTTGTTCAAGGGAAAAGTAAGTTAATCAATGTCTCATTGTTGAAAAAGGGTTCAAGCGATCAATTTCGTCTATTATTAATATTATGAGATATATTCCATCATATAATGCTATTACATGTAACTTTTTTTGAGAATTTGTATTGTAAGCTGTGTCTATTATAACCTACAAAAATCATGTTTGATGATTTAGCAGACTACCATTATTTATGTAGTAACTGATTACTTGGAAGTAATTCCATACATCTGCTGTTACATATGTATAGCATATTGCAAAATGAAATGTGATACTCAGACAGAAATCAGCTAAGTAATGAAAGTATCATCTTGACCATATTCATGTCCTAAGTACTTTAGAGGAATGAAATGGTTTGATAGATTTGACAATGTAACTTCTCAACCTTTCATAAGTCGCATCCATTTTGCATATAATTCATACCTTAACACATTTACCATTCGCAGAATCATTTTTGATAGGTCAAACGGAAAAATATCAGCGTGCGTGTCCACACACTTTGTCACAGAGTTGACTGTCATATTAAACTAACTAACAATAAATTTTCAATTGGTATTTCAAGCATTTCTTGCAATATCTAGGCATCTTAAAATGATGAAAGTGATGAATCCACAAGCAGATAGTTTAAAGAAAAGATATGTCTTAACAAATTATAGTGACTATGTTCTTAGCATTTTCATCTTTACGACTTTATTTCTTACCAATAATATAGATTTTTTTATTTCTTACCAATTGAGTAGTTATATGGGTCCATCATATCAATTTCATCCATTATTTCACACTTTTCAACTTTTATTTTCACAACAAAAGTAGTCTGTCCTTCTCCAAGGTCCATTTTATCTTTATAACAATAGGCATCAAATTTCGTTCAGCTGTTTAGACCTGAAAGTGTAACAAACAGACATTTACTTTCGCATTTATAATATTAATTATAGTAAATACAGATTGGAAACCTTTTACTGTATACCCATAGATCATTGAGCTGTACAGTATACCCATTGATTGTCATCTGTGTGTGTTGATTTATAATTTTTAATCTATATATTAATATGTGAAGTGAAAACTTTGGATACCTTTTTACGAAAATTGGGCAGACGGAGGCGTATGAAATTTCGCACACTTATAGTTTATACAGAGAAGGGACGAATGCTAAAATTTTTGAACAATATTTGCTACAAAGTTAAAAAAAATGCAAAAACGGGTACATACAGCCATGAGTGTCCAGTATATATTTTGACCTGTCATGGTATAAAAGTCTATACAATGACAGGTTAAGTAATATTGGCCAATGAAATAAACCATGGTCGAAATTCGACCACCACGCGATCTCTAGTTATAATAATTATTTATTAAATTGATGATTTTGAATAATTGATGTTCAATTTGATGATATTAAATTTGAATTTTTTACTACTCATATGGTAGTAAACCAAAGAATTATACCAAATAACCAAAAAGCTAAACATATCTACAGAACTCTCCTCAAAACATTGCTTGTTCGTATCACTAAAGATGTAATGTCAAACTGATATGTGTCTATCACACCCGACCCGACCTTTGATGACAACTTATATAGTAGGGAATACACCCTGTGTTCATCCAGAACAGAAAAATCTATGTTTCAAACCCATGCTCTTTACACAGTGGCAATGTAACCACTTCAGATGATGGCTCCAGCATAAATATTTAGATTTGTTTTGTTGCATTAATTAGTATCCTAAGGATGAATCAAGTTTATTTTACTAGGTAATATAAAGCATTAAGTTTTTAATACTACAAGGCATTGGAGGGGAATAAGTTTGAGAACATGCAAGTAACATTGTTGGTGTTATAAGCGTTTTAGGCAGAGGAAACTGCTTATCACCCAGCGTGTCATGTGCTTGTTTGCCAACTTAATTGTTAAAAATATATTAAAGTTATTAAGATTTTTTTTGTAATTTTTTTTACACATATTAGCTTGAAGTGTATCTATCCATGTAACGGATTCTTTCAACATAGTTTTTACCAACTTCAAGCCATCCAATTAACTTGAAAATTTGCACATGTATTGAGGATCAATGATAATAGGACTAAAAAAAAAAATTATAGTTTACAAAAACTAGCATGTTTTTGTAAACGAAATTATTCTCTTATTTTTTTAGGTGCTTGACATCAAATGTTACCAATAATTCATTGGTATCCACTTATAAAAGTAAAGTAAACTTTTTCCAATCAAAAACTTTACTTTAGAGTTTGGTGCAAACTAAAAGCACGTTTTTTTAAGGTTTTTAAACTATTATTTAATAGCTGCGCCCGCGGTTTTACTCGCGTAAGTCTCGATGCCGTGGGAATATCAAGATAAAAAAATAAATAATAATAACTTCAGACATCTCACACACGGCCGTCTGATCCCAAACTAGGCAGAGCCTGTACTATGGGAACCAGACTGCTGATAAACATACTTATAAATACATACATATTATAGAAAAATTACACCCAGATAGAACAAATGATCTTGCTCATGACACAATTACTTGTCCTGGGTGGGAATCGAACCCACAACCTCTGGCTTAGCAGTCAGAGTCACTAACCACTAGACCAACAGGCCAGTAAAAGTAGCCTATGCGTTAATCCAGGTATCCAGCTATCTACATACCAAGTTTTATTGCAATCGGTTCAGTAGTTTTTGCGTGAAAGAGAAACTCAAACATCCATACATCATCACAAACTTTCATATTAGTAGAATTGATCCATAGTATATTTTTATGTAGACTAGATCTACATTCAAGTTTGTTAAAATGTTTTTAATAATTTACTGGATTATTTTAGGAGTAGGTTTATGTCAATAGTGTACTAGATTGGGGTTAAAACCCACAAACATTTGATCTCAAGTCAATCTTTAGACGTTAAACTATATTTTTATACAAACTGATAAATTTGTTTGTTTGTTGTATTGATTGAATAGATGGTCAAAGTAATTTTGAGTTCATTGTTAAAAAAAATTATGTACTTAATCAAAAATAACAAGGTGCATGACAATACCATACATAACTCATTTATTATTTTTACAGACAGTTTTAGATATAGGTTGTGGTACGGGCATCCTGTCGATGTTCGCAGCCAAAGCAGGCGCAACCAAAGTAATCGCAGTGGAGTGTTCAAACATTGTGGACTATGCACGCAAGATTATCGAGGCTAACAGACTCAGCGATGTCATTGAAATTGTTAAAGGAAAAGTAAGATATAATTTTAAACCTACTAGTATATATTTTTTTACACCTATACTAATGTTCACTGGCAGAATGCCTAATGCATTAAGCACGCCTTTATCAATACACGTGTAATATTATTTAGAATTAATATTTACTTATTTTTTTAAACTCAAGAGTGCCACTTAGAGCCACAGCGCACAGATGATTTTTAATCAGACGATGGTTTAGTTGCTATCGTCTGATGATCGTGATCAAACTATCGGTCGATAGTTCAGTCTTATGAGTGGTGGTGCGCACACACCGATTTGTGAGTTATTAATCGCAAGGGTACATTGGTTGTATTAATCCCTAAACTTCTCCCGTACTAGAATTATCGACCGACTATTTAGTTTATCAAGTGCGCGCAGACACGAATGGCGCCGCGCTGACCGTGCAATTGAGCGAATTGAGTGTACCTCACACACGTTATGCAAGGGCCGAGTTGTTCGATAGTTTAATCAAATACTAATCTGGCAGTCGTTTTAGATAGTTTGATCAGTCGTTTTTTACTGTCTGTCAAATCACCAGTGTGCGGTGGCTCTTATGCGTATTACTTAGTATATTTAGATATTACATTCTTTCGATTAAATTCCAGATAATCCGATAATCCTTATCGTTGTTGTAGGCATTTATTTTTATTTTTTGTAGACGTATTGTAAAGGTGATACTATTGAATCAATATTTTTAGATCACTGTCCCATTTTTTTACTTCAGAAGCAATGTCAATTTTCGTTACCACGTTTCATAAGCGAAAGTGTTTTTCGGTATCTGGCTGACGAAGTATGTTATATGAACTCATGCAAGAGACATCGTCAGAACTCACACTTACTTATTTTGTTGTTTAACCATACATACTTGACTCTTGCGGCGATATTAACCATTGATCACTTCAGCATTCCTGCCAATTTTAATCTTATCACTAGATCAACATTCCCACAACTGTGCATGTTACATACTGATAAACAGAAAGGAATTATATTCTGTGTTCCTTGACAGGTTGAAGAGGTGGAACTTCCAGTGGAGAAAGTTGACATAATCATATCAGAATGGATGGGCTACTGCTTGTTCTATGAGAGCATGCTTGACACAGTGCTGTATGCTAGAGACAAGTGGCTCAAAGAAGATGGTATGCTGTTCCCAGACAGGTAAGTGATTTATAATGAGATATTTGAAGGAATTGACGACCTCTTTGGCGCGGCATTTAAAAGATATCCCAGTATGTTAGTTTGGGTCTAGTAAGTGATTGTAAAGTAACCAAACTAAATAGTGTATTAAAATCACTAATTGTGTACAGAAAAACTCATTACAGCATAGTTTTTAACTGTGAACTTATGTTTATAAGACCCTTTAGAATATTTTGTTTACCCTACAGATGTACATTATTCATCTGTGGCATTGAAGACCGTCAGTACAAAGATGAGAAGATCAACTGGTGGGATGATGTTTACGGTTTTGACATGTCTTCCATTAGGAAAGTGGCTATATCAGAACCACTGGTTGACGTTGTGGACGCCAAACAGGTAAATGCATATTTGTTTTGCAAAATATTTTAATACAGGTATTCTTAAATTGAAGTATGTAGTTGCTTTATTTCGTAAGAAACATCCTAATGTGCTCTACTTATTTGTAAAATGAACAGAAATCCAAAATTCATACACTAGATAACATGATTTGAATTTTCTCGAAATTGCATTAAAACTAGTATTAAAATAAGGAATTGAATAGGCTCAGTGTAGCTCAGAATATAATTAGTGATGTAATTAAGTAATACAACTTTACTGATAATGCATTGTATTGTTCAGACAACAACGAAACTCGCTGAACACATTCTGATGTACACTCGACGGTCACGACGGCAATTCAAAAATCTTTTCTTCGACTATGGCATTAACCAACTTTGATGCTCAGACTGGTTAGCTGATCTTTTTAGTGCGGCAGACTTTTCTGATATATGTGTTCAGTGACTTTCATTGTTGACTAGCTGCGCCCCGCGGTTTCACCCGCGTAACTCCCTCGTTAAGTTTTCTCTTAAATTTTCTAATTTTCCGCGCAATTTCCTTTATTTTTTTATTCATAAGAACCTTCTCCTGACAATAACAAACACAAAAAAGAAAAAGATTAGCGAAATCGGTCCAGCCGTTCACGCGTGATGCCGTAACCAAGGAAAATAGGGATTCATTTTTTATAAATAGATTGATGTAATATAAATATATATATATATTATATTTTTTATTTCCTTTATAGTATTTTGCTTTCTGCTTGACAAGCTCTTGACAGATTTATTGTGGGAGTTTTATTGACAGGAGAGAACTGACCAGTGAGGAAACTGTCTCTTACTAGATTAGGATTTATCAATGAACAAAGTCCCATATGTGTTGCCTTTTGAGCCTTCTTTCATTTGTTGGTTCACATAACACTGTTGCTAGAGTGTTAGTGTGAGCTTTTAAACAGTCTTTATATACTCTTACTCTGTGTTCGACTTCCTCCTTGACTGTTTTCATGTCTGTGTACTCATGCAATTCACTGGTTCTGATAAATAGAGGTGCATTAGTCATAAATTCGTGTGCTTTACTTTAAAACTATTGTAAGATCTCGTTTTTTACTCAATGCCGTACGTCCAGATTAGCTTGATATTTATATATGAGTATCTTATTTTCCATGGTGACATGCACTGAGTTGTTGGAGCTGGTCTTCATGCGCCACTCTTCCATCCATTTGCTGACTTTGTTCAGGTGACTCTGTAGGACTAAGGACGCTACATTGGGGTTTTCATGGTTGCAAAGTGCAGCAATATCATCAGCGAATGTGGTAGATATTTTCGGTATATCTGCAGTGTACATAAGATACAGAGTGGGGCCCAAAATGGAACCTTACCTAAGCCCGTTCTTTGTCAGTTCTAGCCACCCTACTACTGTTTACTGTGTTCCAGGTGAAAACTTGTTTTTGGCTTGGGGATCCAAGTTCGCTATTTTATTCTGTAGGATTTCCTCTTCGATGACATTAAGGTACTGTTTTAGGTCGGCAGCTGTTTTATTTAATGCCCTTTTGGCTTGGGAATGTCGACTACAATGCCGCACTCCTATGAGGACTCTCTCTTTTCCAAGACCTTTGTTTTCTTTTTTTGTTTTATGGATATTTATAAACTTTTCTGTTTCTTACAGGTGGTGACCAATTCTTGTTTACTAAAAGAAATAGACTTATATACAGTTAAAAAAGAAGACCTTAATTTTGAATCCAAGTTCCATCTGCAGGTAAGATTAATAACAATATTGTACTTGTTTTTGTTTAATTTATACAGCATATATGGCACGGGAATTGCCAAACTGTAGGAACTGTTTTGATATTTTCCCTACTAACTGTCAAAGTTTTTCAGAATCAACGATAATCTTATTTTTTTTATTAATGAAATTGATAAATAATACCGGAGAAGGGAATATCAGTACCACTTACTTTCGGCTAGTCAATTCAAATTATGGCAACAGCTATGGAAAAAAGGAGGAAATGTTGAATCATATTAAGATGAAGGTGTATTGTAAATTATGAGTAATGTTTGTTGGTGCAGGTGCGACGCAACGACTTCATCCAGGCGTTGGTGACGTTCTTCAACGTGGAGTTCACGAAGTCGCACAAGCGCCTCGGGTTCAGCACCGCGCCCGAGGCGCCCTACACGCACTGGAAGCAGACCGTCTTCTACTTCGACGACTACATGACTGTTAGTATACCTAGTACCTTCCATACATTCTACTTGCACCCTGTTCAAGGTATCGACAGGCGAAGGGCTCACTACTTGCACGTTTTGTGCTTTTACCAGGCCAGGGCCACTCTGCAGTGTAGGTATAAAGCTACAAGTGCACGGCGGGGTCGACTAAACGGGCCAAAAGTCAGTGGCCTGCCGCGCGCCGGCCGGGCCGCACGTTAGTTCGATGCTCACTTATGCCCTGCATCGCGTCATCCTTTCATATCTAGATTATTGAGTTATTAGTACCTAGCCTAGGTTTATTTCTTTACAAAAATAGAGTAATACACACATAACTTGCTGTTAATTCAATATTCAGAGTAATTAATTCTACAATAAAGACAACCCAACCAATAAGAGTAACGCGATAGAAAGAGAGGCAACTTCTAGGTCAATATAACTGTAGGTATTTATTGTATTCGAACGCTATTTATTTAAATGAGTCACTATTTATTTTTTTTATTTAAATGATTTGACAGAGTGGGACTTCTGTCCTGTACTATTATATATTCTGTGCTTTTGTACCATCAATAGAATTGAGGAAAAAATTGCGGTATATGAAATAGTACCAAAAAGGTAAAAAGGGAACATGGATTAATTACAACTTGAAACATCTCACACACCGCTGTCTGATCCCAAATTAGGTAAAGCCCGTACTATGATAACCAGACTGCTGATAAACATACTTATATATTACTAAATACATACATAAAGTTAATACATAGATGAATTACACCTACACAAAACAAAGGAACGTGCTCATCACGCAAATATTTGTCCTGGGTAGGAATAGAACCCATGATCTCCTGTTCAGTAATCACATGACCAGCAGGCTAGTCTATTCTTTATACATTGTGAAATATGTACACGACTTAGCTATGCTACGGTTACCGATACCTATAAACAGTCATGATACTGTTAACCTTATCGATGTAGACCTCTTAGAGTTCCTGTTTAGCTGTGACCTTTGAACTGAATTGAATTCTGAACAGAAATCCCCTTCATGTATACGTTATACAGGGTGTAAGAGACAGCGCGTCTAATTTTGAAATAGTGGATTCAGATCATAAAGAATTACCGGTAAAATGTTCTGTACTCTCTCACTGTAATATCACTTTTAAGCAATAAAGAAATTATTCTTAGAAAAGTTGAGTCATAATTTTGAATAATTTCTTTTTTGCTTAAAAGTGATATTACAGTGAGAGAGTACAGAACATTTTACCGAAACTATATCAATAAATACCACATACGGCCAAAAACTGTAATGTAATCAATCAAACATTTAAAAATTTTATGCAATTAAAAATGTTTGTCTTTGTTCCGCACAAAAAAATAACACCTACTCTTGTAACGTTTACATTGCGTAGTGACAGACTAAACTAATGACTGTAAATCCTTAATTCGCATTTTTTTTAACGGTGTATACAAACTGTTGCACGGAGCTGAATCTTAACTCTTTCCACAGGTGAAGAAATTCGAAGAGATCACCGGCACGTTTTCGATGCGTCAGAACGCGCGGAATAACCGCGACTTGGACTTCGAAATAGAAATCGATTTTAAGGGAGAACTGTGTCAGGTGCGGGAGAAGAACCACTACCGCATGCGCTGAGCGCGCGCGCCGGGCCCCCCCCCGCCCGCCCGCAGCAGACACAGCTCGTACGTTACAAAACCCCCCAAGTATGAAACTCAACACTTCTTTTTTACTAAGTCGTATTGCCTCGATTGCCAAGAAGACTATGTTGAAGTACTTTTTGACAGCTAAAATTCGTCTATACTATGAACTCAAAAATCCATTAGACAAATAAATTACTTCTGCAACGAATCTTAATCTTGGTTTAAAAAAGTATATTTTTAATACATATTTATAAATTAGCTTCTGTTTATGTGACACACACATGTTAATAAGTAGGACAGATGGCTTATTTTACAAGAGCCACAGTATGTGCATAGCAACTTTCGCAGTCGGTACTGCGACGAGGTGCTATGGCTGTCGACTGACTCCTTATCCAACTTTGACAACTTTTCATCGATGTCTGGCCGTTTCTATAGCACAGTGACCACCTTGTAAAGGTTTCATATATTATTTGTCCTGAAAAAAACCGATTTCATGATCTGTTTACGAAAGAATCGTATGCAAAAGTATTTTATTAATACTAAAGTGTGAAAAACGATATATTGTTCGTTTTCTTAATAAACCTTACAAGATACAGTTTTCGGTATCTCAATGTCTACTTATAATTTATACTTTTGAATGTCATCAAATTCCCAATGTTTGTTGAACATTACGTAATAATTTTCTTTATTAATTTGTGATTTCTGTGATCCAGTATGTACACAGTTCTCTCCAGCATTGTGACGTCTGTAAACGTTATTGAATAATTTAGTATGTGTATTTTTTTAAATTAAAGTACAGTCAGCAGCGAAATTCCAATAACACATTGAAATGTACATAACTCCGACTAACCTGACTTTAAAACAAGTTAAATGATTATCACGCTTTAATAATGGTATTCTCTGAATGGTCCTAAATGTGATTGGGTACCCTATATCTACATTTATTCTTTTATTCTTAACTGTAGAAGAAAAAATGCATTTATTTTGAGCCCTATCTAGAATCTGATGAAATATATCGTGTTAATATGAATGTGTTAAACTACTTTTGATGCTGACTGTACATCTATATGGTTAAACCATTATAATTTTATATTGTAAATGCGTAGGATGATTCCTATTATTCATCTCTATGTAACGAGGATCATTCATTAAAATGCGCATCTACACATGACATTTAGAAGTACGTTTGTACTACACATGTATCTATCAGTACTAGGAATCTTAAGAAAATAAAACAGCCATTGTTTGTACGACATGTACCAGAAAGGTGTGATCATATTTTAGTGTGCAGATTTTATTTAAATTTTACGAATATTTGCTATTTTTAATACATATAGATTATTTAGAAAAAAAGTAGAATTGTATCGCGTAACTTCAAACGTAGGTAAATCCATTTCATGTCATTGCGAGATATAGGTAAAAAATCAATTCTTATCAAGATTTAGACTTTTATGGGAAAAATTAAATTATATTTGAGGAAATAGATAGTAAATAATTGAATTCTGTAATCAAAATATAAATACACATCCCAGAAAACAAGAAAAATGCGTGTTTACTTTGGAGTTACCCTTGTTCGTTAGAACAAGGTGAGATTTAGGCCGTTATTAAAAAAGCAAGGCGAGGAGTTAACTATGTACCTTAGTTGGGGATACAATTTTTATAAAGATCCACCATTTAAGTACCATTAAATTTACTGTAAAATTAATTAAACATGTAAAATCCGGGAGATGCGATGAGAAACTTTTGACGTGTCTGACTGTCGACTGACGGCCATGTTGCATAAATGGAGCTTGCTCATTGGTTCAAATGGATTTGCCTTCATTAGGTAAAAAGGTCCTAACGGATTTGACTCTGTTTGATATAATTTGTAGATTTTATTTGCATTTTTCTTCAAATTTAAAGGGGTTTAGCTTTATTTGGTAAGATAGGTAAAAATAAATATTTTTCAATCTCGGCGTACCAAAAAGTCAAATATTTTATTTTATGGATTTACCCACATTTGATGTAACGCGACACGATTAAAGCTGATGAAGCAAATTTTACCTTTTGTTTTAGATTTGGTCAGAAATGTCTGTGTAAATTCAATTAAATCGACATGTGAACAAACAAGCTAGGAATACTAAGGAAACCACTAGGAAACGATATTTCAAATAATGTTTTATACATACACATACTCAGGCACATATCCCCGAAGGGATAGGCAGAGACATATTAAACACCCATATTTTGCCAACTATAATTTGGTCCCACACACGTAATAGTAGTGAGCCTATTGCCGTCAACCGCGCGATTTGGGAAATTCAAGATGGGAAAATTGGGATAGTCCCAATTTTCCCATCTTAAATTTGGGACTATATCGAAATTGAAGGGTAGACAAGAAGGAAAGGGTAGGCAGGAAGGGATGGATTGGAGAGTGTAAGCCATAACTCGAGCAGCCCAGAGTCCCATACTCGAACTGGCGGTTGCCGTTCAAACATAGACATTTTTTAATCTATTTTTATACTACCACTAAGACCTGGCCATGCGTTGCTGATTTGAAATAAAAAATATTGTGACTATAAATCACCGTCGAAGCAGCTGATTGCATAAATGTTTTACATTGCAGTTTTTGGCCGTATGGGGTATTTACTGATTTTTTTCAGTAAAATGCTGTTTACTCATTGTGATATCACTATTAAGCAAAAAAAAAAAAGAAATTATGAATTTTCCGGCAGAAATTTCCAATGATTTTCCACTCAGAATGATGGTCTGAATACACTATTTCAGGATTCGGTACGGTGTCACTTACACCTTGTATAGAAATGATTGTAAACTTGCACACGGTCCGCCAGATGCTCAGTTATGGTTTAAAACACCAGGAATATCATCTAGAATTATTCTTTTGTCATGACTAATTTATATATCATCTGAACATAGCCATTCTCAAATACAACCACACCTTTCTGCCCCATGTCCTAGATGCAAACTCATAGCATAAGGAATATCAAATTGTGATGATGATTAAATTAGTTTTAACTACTATTACAAGAAGGGAGTAACTTACAAAACTTGTGATAATAACCTTTTTATGTGATAAACAATCCCTACCTCTTGTCTTCATTTAATCATTCTAAACCCAAAGTATGATTTTGAATTTTAGTCTGTTCATTTGGTCGTGTACTAATGATAACTGCTCTACTCCTCAAGGTTAAAGCGTGATGTTACATAGCCTATACTATTTCTCATGAATCTGGCGATGATGGCATATAGATGATGGGTGTATTGAACGATTCAATTCGAGATAACACATTAAAATATACTTAAAGTTTGGCGGATTCCTGGATTAAATTGCTGGACTAGTTTCAATGAAAATTTTGAATTTAACGTAGAGCAAGAAACTCAATAGTTTCAGACGCCCACGCCTAGCGCTAAATAGCCTGGCGCACAGGCTGGTCTGCTCTCTGGATACCAGTTGTATTGGATAATAAAGAGTACCATACTAGTTGGTCTCTAGATATATGTGCATGTATAAGGGTCCATTGAATATTGTTTTTTCCTTAATTAATGCAGGTCATTCGAGATATTTTGCTTTAAAAAGTCTATGGTAGGTTTCATTGCTTATTCGTTTTGTGATTTTGAACGTGATCAGCGCCTTTCTTTGCAGACCGTAAATTGGTTTTGAGATTTAATGTCCAAATATACATGTTATTTTTTTTGACATCTTGACGTAGATTAATTTTGATGGTATATAAGCCTTTGCATATGAAGAGGTTTGTATGGTCGCTTTGTATATAAGGGCAAGTATAATATTGTCCGAAGGCTGGTAGTTATAAACGAATTTTGTAACAAGAAATGTTAAGTAAAGCAACATGGTCGCTGTGTATTTTATAAGCTAATTTCCACTCACTTTGTTTGAGCAAATTTATGTACTTTAATTTTTTTTCCGTGTAAAAATAAAACTTTTGTGAGAATTCTGATAGGTTTAAGTATGATTTGAAGGTGTTTACTAATTGACATCTCGTTATGAGATAGTTTTTAAGAATATATCAATTAAACTAAATAAGTACTTTCAGTGTCTGGTGTTTAGTATTTATTTATTAAGCTTAACATTATACTCGGATTGTTACTTCTAGATACTTGTGTGATCTACCATTTCTTTCGCGTAAAATTTTCAAGGTGTTATAATTCTGCCTGCATCTATGGATTTAAATAGTTTCCTTGCCTTCTTACCGTAAGGATTTGTTTAGAAATCTTGCACTTCGTAAAAATAGTTCGTTTTATATGCTGAGGCCTAAAATAATCCCTAAGGGGTAGAAGAAGTGTATCTTACACCCACATTACACCAATTACATTTTAGATTCTTGGTTTCGAACCATGAGCATGTATTCAGACACCGTCCAGGTACCGGGAAGTTCCTAACTGATAAAAGAATCAATTCGTCTGAGCATCAAACCCAGAGCGGGTTTGATGCCCAGATGAATTGTTGTTCTTATCGCTCGTAAATAAATTATTTATATAATATTTAATGATTACAGTATACCATCATTTCTTTTTGTCAGGATTGCTGAATGTTACATGTGATAAATTAAAAGGTATGCTAATATCTAGATGTATCAATCCAAGTATAAATCAATCGGATATAATACCTTTCAGTATTTTTTCTTTTTATAATTTCACTTGGGCAAAGTGAGTGTAAAACTGTGACGATTTTTGTGTACCAATACTTAGGTATCTCAAGTTTGTATGACCGCCTAAACATATTGTTTACCCGCCGGTTGTTTGCGGGGCGAAATATAGAATTTCATGAAATACCTGTATTTGTCAATCCCTTTTTTATCTTAGTCATTGATGTGTTGGTGGCAGTTCTAAAATGGTAGCAGTAAGGACTTGAAGATGTCAGGACAAAGTCATTGTCTCGTACTTACTGTGGAGCCAGTACTCCGTGAGCCACGGGCGAGAACAGACGTGTTAGCATACCTACTGTGAGTTATCGAGTCGCAATTATACGCATAAAAAACCTAGGGTACGATGAACTTGTTTCTCAGCTTTTCAACCTAAATGGCGAGATGGTCGATCATTTCACTGCAAATGTATTTATGGATGTGTTCTATTTGCTTTACTGTAGGTGTTACTACGTATAACATGTATGCAGTAGTATGTAAGTATGTTTGTGCGCATCCGGTCCCAGATCGTGCTATGACAGTGCTCTGGCATTAATTATCAGCTAGTCTCATAATCAGCTAAGGACCACGCATAGCGCACTGTTTCTTTAAACGGAATTCATTCTATTGATACTCTGCTTTAATTCCCATATGCGCTTTCCTTGTGTGTATCAATGTAGCAACCCACGACGACTCCGAACTTGACACGTGAGTTCCACTAGTGAAGAAAATTTCCTCTAGCCACGAGACCCTTAAAAGAGTTATGAAGTTGGAAATCAATGTAATAAATCCACCCCTGAGCGGGAGAAAAAGCAAGTTTTCGCAACTGAATATCTATTTTGAATAGCATTAATAAAATTGTATTATTAAAGTCATTCAGAAGACGAACGGTTCTGCGACATGTGTCATAGATAGCTATAACTAAAGAATGTCATTTTAATAGCAGCAATAAGACTGAGCAAACTTCCTTCTATTAAATTTGTAAGGAAATATTCTTGAAATTATCAATCCATATGAAATGAAATTTCCCATCACTACATACTCTCAATACAGCGGAGCTCTCGAGCTGATTCTTGCGCGGGATAGAGTCCATAATAAAATAAAATATATAACACTAGCTTGAGATGTGAAAGGTCAAACCCGTCAGAATAAAACTGATAATAGTCTGAACTGAAACTGAAAAGAGAAATGTGGCGAATAGATTAACACTGATAACAATCAGTGTTGATCTATTCGCCACATTCCATAGACATTGACTTTAGTGCATACTGATTCTATATGTGCTTTCCAGTTTAGTTTATTGTCTATTATTTACCCTAGAAATTTAGTAAGTATCCTCTTTATTTTCAAATTTATGATCATTATAATCAATAACTAAGTTATTGCATAACTTTTTGATTGTTTAAAATCTTAATTTTCAAGTTGTTCTTCTGTAGCCATTGTATAATTAAACTTTTAAGAGTCGTTAATGTCAGTTTCAATAGATGTAAACGTTTCTTTAGTAAAGAGTATAGTACTGTCATCAGCGAATAGTCATATTATAGTTCGTAGTTAACGGGAGGTCATTTATATAGGTAATAAAAAGTAAAGGACCCAATACGCTTCCCTGTGGGACTCCCAAATTTGACTTCTCAGATCAGATCTAAAAACTAGTTTGGGCTGCAACTCAAGATATATTTCAGTAACCTGCTTTCTATTAGACAGATATGACTAACAGGTCATGTATGTTAACTCTTATGCCATAATGGTAGAGCTTATCAAGAAGAATGTCATGTCTTACATGATCAAAAGCTTTAGACATAGCTATAGCATAAATTCTATTTCACATTTTTCTAAATTTTGATTGTGAGGGTGCTTCACTTTTGTACTATTTATAATATGCCATGTGGCTTTTTTTTTGGGAAGAGGTTATAAAGTTCGTTATTGCTTTTTTTTGTGTTAAACGGATTACCTTTTTTAGACGTACTGAGTAAGTTTTAAATTTTCTCTTGTTCGCTTCAGTTTGCATCTTTCTAAATTGCCACATCATTTTTCATTTTCTAGAGCTACATAGCTTTAATCCCTTTGAGATCCATCTAACTTTATTGTTGGAGAATTGTTTGATTTTCACCACTGAGAAACACAAATTATAAAATGTGAAGAAATCATGGAAAGTATTAAATAGGCTAATGATACGTCAGGGAAACTAAATTGCGTCAAGTAACTTTTGAACTTATTTCAGTAAAAAAACCCTTTTTTTGACATACCAAAACTTTAACGGACACTTCTTGATATTATATGATAATATTTGTGCTGTATGGTCTGATATAGACAAATCATTTACCTGACCTTGACAACCTCTAATGTTATGTGAGAAGTTATCAATACATGTTTTACTTAAAAATCGAGTAATTTCTTTAAATAATATATTGAGATTAAACGTCCAAAATATTTTGTTCGAGTTCCGAGGCTATCCTAGTTTTTTTTAATACATCTATATATTAAAATCTATACAAAGTTTAAACAGTAGTGCGTTTCGTCTCATAAAAATGTTATAGTGATGACTGTCTTTTTTGTTCGTTCTTTTGCAGAAATATAATTCATCGTTGGTAATTGTCCGAAAACACTATATTATTTAAATTATTAAGGACGTGACGTAAAGACAAGGATGTTAATATTTTCAGTTTATTTTAAGAGATTAATTATATTTCTGAAGATTATTGTGTTGTAGACAATGCCCAAAAATATTGGGTACACATTTCACGAGGTAGCTCAAACTCTTGTAACGTACGTCATTCGAAAAAACGCTTTATTTTACATAAATGTACATACATGCCTTTATATAATTCGTATAAACTTATTCATAGTACTTTTCTCCAGCACTAAATCAAGTCGTAAATAAATCGACTATTGTGCTTGTCCATAAGTGAATAGTGAAAGTAAGATTTTAGAAGAATCTTCAGTAACGGTGATTTCGATAACTGGTTTGACATTAATTAGGTTACCATTAAAACAGGCTGTTGAATATTTATAATTTTCTTTATTAACTATAATTGATGACTGAATAATATATCGATTTACTTAATAATGAATAGACGTATTTTTTATCCTGTTGCATTAAACCAATAGCCAGTGTTGGCACATGTTGTAGGCTTCACAAAGTACGATATTTATTATTTATGTAGGTTTCTAAATAGCTTGTTAATTGAAAGTTCACATCCGACGAATCCTAAGCTAATTTTGATGCATGAAATTAATAATATATTAGAAATTTCTTGCAGTTTACTTAATTATGTTACAAGTTTGTTTTATATAGACTCACGAAATTTTTTTTGGTTATCTGTACCAAATACTTTATGGATTTCGTCCGTTGCAGTACCGTAATATATAAACGTAGTGCTTTATATTCTCTTTGGTAATATATTTTAAGACTTTAAGACTATTTCCTTTGAGTTATTCGTCTCGATTACTCTGCAATATTGACTCGAGTCAAAAGTCAATATTACCATGTATTAAATGTTTCGGTTTAATGCAATCAGGAACAATTTCGCAGTTCTTATAAAATATTCTATTTTTTTTCAATAGCAATATTATATGACGTCAGTTGGTGTGATTTGACCGGAGCTCTTGTAAAGATCAACACAGCAGCAGTTCGTGATTAACTGGAACTCTTGGCAGGAATTTGCGTGGAGGAAATTGCAGTCAGTTTTGCCGCAAACAAACGGGTTGTCTGAAAGAAAAACAATAATTACGTTATTTATGGGACATTTGCATCTTGAGTAGGTATTATAGTTGTTATGGGAACGACGCTTGTCAGATGAGGGCTAGCCGGAAAAATGTTAGCGCAACGAAAAATGCTGACCGCGAGTTGATTTCTTTTATTTTTACGCCATCAGTGGATTCTGCGTGATACTACTGTAATTTGATGTTGGTTGTAAGTATACTAATTATCCAGTATTAGTTTTCATACGAGTTTTTATAAAATTTCTATACTTTGATAGAATTTATTAAATCCATTAAATATATTCATATGTATATAGCGAAAGGAATTTTGTACCAGTCTCAAAGAAACCTTACGGTTTTCTTGTATTATACTTATATCGCAACTCTTTTTAGTGTGTACAGCGTGTGTTTGCTAACGGACGTTTTCAATTAATTTGTAAAAAACCTCAAAACTAAAGCGGTCCCTAGACGATCATGCGGCATGACATGCCGAATCATAATGCTGCATGAAGGTCCTATTGAGAGTATCATGCAGCATGATAATTCGCTTGGTATGATCATTTTATTCAGTCGATATAGATGGTACAGTGAAGAGGCCTTCTGCGCTGGTATGGAAATTTGTCAAATAAATCTATAAATAAATACATTTATAAATATAAAAATAAAAGGAATTGTCAATGAACTGCCAGCACGTAGTTTGCATATCATGCACGTAGTTTGCATACTCACATCAATCAATTCAATTAAACGGTCATGTATGCATGACAGCACGTAACGCATGTCATGCCGCATGATCGTCTAGGGACCGCTTAATAAATGTATTGTAAAACCTTTGTATAACTAAATAGCCATTCCCCGCAGTTTCACCTGCGTTTATGGTCACTGCTCCATTCCTAAGAGTAGTAGCGTGATGTTACATAGCCTATAATATTCATTAAAGAATACCCAATCCAATACAAGAAGAATTATTCAAATACGACTAATATTTCCGGAGATTAGTGCGTTTAAACAAACAAACAATGAAAGAAAAAACTCTTCAGTTTTTTTTATATTACTATAGATGTTAAGTGGGAAACCATGACATCTACGTAGGTATAGAATACCTGTTCTAGCTGTGCCTCTACAAAGTAAGTATTTGCAGAGGCATTCATACAACACAATCCTTAGCAGCTGCCCTGTGTGATCTACGAATACAGTATAGGTAGTCGATTTGTTTGTAAGTACCTACTCTTACTTATTCGAAGTTCGATAACAAAGTATCAAAAGAACTTCTGGAGCTCAAAAGATACAAAACCTGTGCAGTAACAAGATCCTCGCCGGACACTGCAAACTGAACAAACATATTATGTTCATCCTAAAGTTGAGTGAACACAATACGCAGATTCTGTCGAGAGGCAGAAGAAACTGCAATGCATATTCTATGCTTACGTGGCTCACTAATGCGGCACCGAAGTATTAACCTAGGGTTGCACATCATGCCACCGCAGGAAATACAATCAACCACTGCTGATAGGATCTCGAGGTTTCTCAAAGCCATAAGTCTGAGCAGTGAACTTTAAAGCAAGAGTGCGTTACAAAGACCAGAAATGATCGAGGTAGCACTAGGCACTTAAAATAATAGTAATAATAATAGGTACTTATTCAAAATATAATTTCAGATTGATGACAATAAGTACAAAGTGATATTTATGAAAATAGTGTTTTATAAATCCCATATAAATGTATAATACTTACAACTATTGCCGCAACAACACGAATCATGAGCTTGCTTATGCGAGCAGTAACTGTAGACTGATGAGTCGCAGAGAGGACATCCGTCATGAGCGCCGGGAGGCCCTGGAGGTCCATGCTGCCCTGGGTAGTACCCTCCACCGTATCCACCTCCCGGGTAGTACCCTGGATGCTGTCCGTAGTTTCCTCCTAATAAAAGATCCACTAAGTCTCTTATGCCGAAACCTGTTGGTGAATGAGCGATGGGAATGATTGTTAGTGATGAACCAATGGGTTGATGTATAAGCGAAGTGAACCCTTTTAGTATGTTGCCCTGTTTCATGCAAATAAATGTTTTGATTTGATTTAATATGCTAAGTATGTTTGTTAGTGTACTCGATTGTAGTTTAATTTTGTCTGAAGGGTTTTAATTAATCGACAACGAATAAGAATACTCTTTTTTCAAATTTTGCCCAGAATTGTAGATCTAGGTAAATGAGGTATATTTATAGTATACGAACGAACACCATAGATATCGCGTAGCGTACAAAAAACAGCAGAATAATAAGGATTCAAAAACAAAGGCAAGAAACCGAATTACGAGACAACAGTTATAAAAAAAATTACTACCTAATGTATTTAGACTTTTCTGATAATATGTAAAATACGTAAATTGGTCTAGGTATTACTCCTAAACCTCCTTTTTTAAGTCTGTTAAAAATATCTTACTTGATATTGGTTTAAATTAATACTAAGTGATCATTAAAAGTTACCGCCACATTTGTAACGCCACTGAGAAACAGATCGCCTGGCCTCCTATTGACTACCTCCACACTCTGCTCGGCACTCCCTCGGAATGTTAGGATTGATTTTCATTTACTTTATATAATGTTCATTCAACCATTCATTCATATTTGTCAAACATAACAAAACCTTGACAAAATACATCATTTAAACCAAAACAGTTCATAACAACACATAGGAAGCAGTCATCTCGTAAAAATAATGCATTGTTTTACATAAATAAGTAACTATCTATGTACTGCTAATTACTCGCATCTTAATTATGTATCTGATAATAAATATATAGGTACTTAAAAGATCCACGAAAAACGACCTTGCAATGTTTCCTCATAGTCTTTAATTAAACTAGGTACGTAATTAACAATTGTATACCGTGAAGTTTCTTTGGAAAATGACATGTTCAGTTCTTTTTTTTTTATTAAAAAAACCAAAGTCATCTAAATTACATCCAGTACGTCGTACAGTAACTACGTTAGTCATCATAATATTATGGTAAAGTATAAAACTTACAAAACGACATTTGACGGTGGTGCACTCTCTTGCCCAATACAAATATATTGTACTAGCAGCGCCCCGCGGTTTCATCCGCATAAGTCCCAATCCCGTGGGAATATCGGGATAAAAAGTAGCCCATGCGTTAATACAGGTCTCCAGCTATCTATATACCAAGTTTCATCGGAATCGGTTCAGTGGTTTTTGCGTGAAAGAGTAACAAACATACATCCATCCATCCATTCATCCATCCAAACTTTCACATTTATAATATTAGTGGGATGTATGAATAAGTCTAATAAGTAGGAAAATGATGTTTTATAGTAGAAATAAATTGTTATTAAGAGTCCAAATCTCATGTATGAATTTTTAACTGTTTAAATCGTGTTTCAGAGTCGCTACTCTCAGCTTTATAGTGAGAGCGACCACACGAGACTTAACTAGGTAGGTACATATATCTAATTGTTGACAGGCGTCTGTGAACAGACGTAGACGACACTCGCCGTCCAAGTAAACTATATCATAATTATCTTATCTCATATTAATTCGTTACAGTTACTTACAAAAATTAACTGAACTGCCAACTGGTGTCGATGTGTAATAAGCTAAAATGATTTATATTGATAGAAGTTGCAAACAAGCATTCGGCCTGCCTGGTGGCAAGCGGTTACCGCTGCCTATTAACACTCGCAACAATAGAAATGTCACTTGGGCATGGGTCGCCTACAAAATTACCCTTAGAGTTTTTTTCCCTAACTTATTCAACAGAAAAACTTTATAAAAATCTAATTATTAAATGCATGGTTAACGTACCATAACCTTATGATATTATATGGTAATGATTTGATTTGATATATGTTAATGGTTCATATGGATATAGTTGGATATACAAGATGCAATGATTAAAAATATGAGCAATTCGTTACGTAACCAAAAGTTAATGATATTATGGGTTAATGATTCCTATGGAAAGTATTGTATTGACAATATCCAATGGTTAAATGCACCGATACATCTTAAATTACGTGGCAAGTCATGAATGATTATATTATGTATGTCAATGATTCATATGTTAATGATTCACATGGTAATGATTGACCTTTACCATTCATACTGATGTTGACTGGTTTAACTCACCACCTAGTTGATTGCCGTATGTGTTTCGGCTCAAATCGTAATTTGTAGATTGAACTTGAACACCTATAGATTTAAATAATTTTATCAACATTATTTCATTTATTTTCATACTTTTTCTGTTACCAAAACATCATCACATTCGCATTCACGAACTTCGCAAATGACTAATGTAAAAAAATAATATAAATGTTTAAAGAGAAAAATAATCTATTTCTAGGTAAGTAGAACATTTGGATCAATTCTACGTATTCACGGGAAAAAATATTCCAAAGTCTTTTTCAAATCGATGTATATTTTTTTTTTTTAATAATTAATTACTTAATTCTGTATTGTATAAAATCTAAAAAGTTTGTATTATGTTGTATATATGTATATTATTATGTTGTATTTAATCCCTATATATTTGTACGCCACAATGGCTAAACATGGCTGTCTATAATCTACTTTATTAAACATCTTGCATGCCTGCGTAGGTATACTCATATTTTAACAAATAAAACTATCTTTGTCTTAGTCTCATCATTACTTTTTTTATAGTTCAATATTGGGTAATTATTACTCGGTTAATTTATTAGAAAAAAAAAACTGCAAATGTCTCTCCTTATTTGACAATCGACTAAAAACAGTATGCTTAAGTCGTAATAAATAAATAATAACTTGAGACACCTCACACACCGTCTGATCCCAAACTAGGCTGAGCTAACCAGACTGCTGATAAACATACTTATATATTTTTAAATAAATACATAACATACATAAATTACACCCAGACACAGAACCAATAAACGTGCTCATCACACAATTTTTGTCCTGGGTGGGAATCGAACTGGGTAAGCAGTCAGGATCACTAACCACTAGACAATTAGGCCTGTCAATAATTTAAAAAGGAAACTATTTAAAACTAAATAGGTTTTTTTTTGCTGTAACGAACTTTTCAAGACAATTTGGCATGAAGAATCTATCAAGTTATTATTTTATATTTGTGCTCTTAATAATTTTTAATTTTTATGGGTTTTTACGGGTATTCGCACTAAAATGCGGTATAAATACTTAAAATAAGTACCTAGAGTATTTAGACCAGACCTACTTTACTTAAAAATATTAAACAAGGCTCAACCATTTGGAAACGGGCGGTTATAGATCGACACAGGCAGATATGATATTTTGTAATTTTTTTTTATAATTTTACTTTTGACAAAGAAAACTGTTGTTGCCGTGACTCTGTTGATCTATAATTTTAAATTATAATAACTATTTTTTAAATTGACGATATCGAATAATTGGTGATCAATTTTCAGAAATAAAGATGTTGAATTTGAATTTATTATTTAAATACTATTTGTTAATAAATTTCAGTTGTTATTATCCGGTAAATGAAAATAATAATGTTTAGAAACGATCCGTAGGTAATTAAAATAAAAAATAGATAAATGTACTATAATTATATTTTTATTGGTCTTGTAATTGTTTCTAAACACTATAAATTATAGTTTTAAAATACTTATGTAGGTTTCATATATAAAAGTTAACAAAATAACTAAAACGAACTATAAAAAAGAAAAAAAAATTAAAACATTTTTTTTAATAAGTATAAAAAAAAATACTCAAACTCACCTTCACTGCTTACAAACATGACAGCCAAAAATACCAAACACATTTTCTTAAACATTTTACTGGTGAATCTTGATCTTGCAAATATGAATATAAAATGGTCACAATATGTGTCTGTGCCTGTACCACACTGGCGACTTGTAAGAGGTCCGTGTAAATAATAAAACAAGCCACTTTAAACCGGCCAGCTGGTATTGCCGGTGCAGTCGTGTTCACAAGTGCTTAATAGAAAAACTAGATACGTATTTTTTATATGCTTACTGACAGAAGTCCGCGACTTCGTTCGCGTGGAAATGTCAAATTTTACCCACGGGAACCGTAAATTTTCCGTGATATAAAGTAGCCTATGTGCTATTCCAGACTATAATCTATCTCTGTGCCAAATTTCATCCAGATCCGTTCAGCCGTTTTGGTGTGATGTAACAAATATCCATCCACCAAAACTTTTACATTTATAATAGTACAATAATGTAGTAAAATTATAGAGCTCATGATGCCGGTGTCTGTGAGGCCGTGGGATACCCGTCTAGCCAGCCCATACGTGCCGAAGCATGGCTGTCCCACGATAAAAACTTATGGTAATTGCAACAGTATGGATGTATGAAAATGGGCAAACAACATAAAGATTTATGTTTAGAGCTGTACCTTCTGCTTTTCTGTGATAATCGAAGAATTATATCAGACTAGCTGTTGCCCATGAAAATTCCAAGGCAACATTTTACGGGGATAAAAAGACCCAATGTGCTATTCCAGTCTACAATCTAACTCTGTGCAAAATTTCACCAAGATCCGTCCAGCCGTTTTTGCGTGAAGGAGTAACAAACATCCATTCATCCATCCTCTCTATTTACTTCATACTCTCTCTTCGTTACATCGCTTACCTGTACATTTTATGCACTTACAACAGCAAAATGTACTTAGTTGCTTCAAACACAGCTGTCACCGAGTGTACACTATTCAGTGCATATTTTAGTCGATGCAAAGGGTTAAGGCAGTCGTCCTTAACGTCTAACTGCCGTTCTCTACGGATTATAATTATCTAACTTGTAGTAATTACGTCTCCAAGTCGATACGATTGAGTTAAAGGAAAATGTCATTAGTTTATAAGTAATATGACTTGGTATATCTCCATTCGACTTTAGACCTCGACAATTCCTTTCGATAATTAGATGCGTGCTATAAATCCCAACTCAAAACTTAATTCATTTACTACGACTAGTGATTGCCGCAAGTCAGTCAGTCAGTCAGTTGATAACAAAAAACCTTGTTTACTTTTTATTCATTTAGTTTCCATTTTTTTATTGATGACACTGAAACTCGTCAATAGCTACTAAACAAAAAAGAAAACAGAAAATAGGTTGACAAGCAGAGGAGAAAAAGATACTAAACTGTTTTATCCTATTTGTTTTTACTACAGATCGGCTGTGGAAGTCGAAATTACACTATAAGACTCTTATTACTCTCTCTTATCTGTGAATAAAATTCTAACAATTTTAGAAAGATTCGTGATTCTCGTGATTACAGAAATCTTATCTTAAAACTGACAAATCCTACTAATATTATAAACGCGAAAATTTGTAAGTATGGATGGATGGATGGATGGATGGATGTTTGTTACTCTTTCACGCCAAAACTACTGAACCGATTGCGATGAAACTTGGTATGTAGATAGCTGGAAACCTAGATTAATATATAGGCTACTTTTTATCCCGATATTCCCACGGGATCGGGACTTACGCGGGTGAAACCGCGGGGCACTGCTAGTTGACCGATAAAGCTAATATTTCGTATGAAGAAACTATGAGTATTTAATATCGAGGATGTCTATGTCATGTCCAGATTGTTCTGAAGATACCTGCATAAAAAAAAAATCGTAATTGAAATTAACATAAAAGTTCATATTATGTTGTGTAGAAATATGCTCCTACACTAGAAAAAGCATTGTAAAAGAAAAAGAATTAGAATCAGAATTTGATTACACCTTTCTGTAACATCCTGTATTTTGGAGCGTATAGATTCATGTCGCCGCCTGACCGGATCTGGATGAAATTTAGCACAGAGATAGAATATAGTCTGCAATAGCACATCCGCTACGGGTTTTTATTCCGGAAAAATTTCTACGCGATCAAAGTCGCGGGCTGTTGCCGCTGTTGGTTGCTACGCGCTAGTAATCTCTGTTTGTCAACCGAGTTTCTTTATTTTCGACGGAGCCAATAATCACCCGTCAATTACCGCTACCAAGTATAATCTGTTGGATTCGTCTAAACAAATCATATGAGTCCAAACTCGAGGGGTTTACAAGTAGCCACTGAAGAGTTCCACTATCCATCTCCTGGCTTTACCATCAGATCAGAGATTTAAACTACATATCAGGTGGTTTATGGTATCGGGGGCAAACGAGCACACGGGTGTGTGCTCGTTTGCCCCCGATACCATAAAAAAAAAAATATTCGTACAAAGTTTCATTTCGATACGACAACATTTGTTTACATAGATAGTAACAAGTAAAGCTACTAAAAGCGTGCTAATCATTAATGCCCGGTTCCTATAACCAAGAACCGATTCGTTTTGCTTACGGACGGTAAAATTTTCATTGAAAATTTAACGAAATTTTACCGTCCGTAAGCAAAACGAATCGTTTTTTTATTATAGGAACCGGGCATTAATGAATTACGGTTGTATTTCGACTTCTGGGCGATCATTAATTAAATTAAGCAATCTCAATTAAGCAAGTAGATTTTAAAATTGGTCAATAAATAAGAAAACAGATATAGATTGGTTGAAACTGTTCCGATATTAAATCGCTATGCCATCAAAATACTTTTCTGCTCAGAGTACTGAATTTACATTGACTACATTTTTGTATTGAAGCTCGTATCTTTAAAGCTAAAGGGTTGGATATTTGAGTGTATTTTGTTCCAGGTGTTGTACGTTCCTACTTTCTAACATATCTGGTCTGACTATAACCAAAAATGTTGTTTGAACTTTCAAGTGTTAAGAAAATAAATTATTTTTAACCGACTTCAAAAAAGGAGGAGGTTCTCAATTCGACTGTTTTTTTTTAATGTTTGTTACCTCAGAACTTTCGACAGGGTGAACCGATTTTGATGATTGTTTTTTAATTTGAAAGATGGTGCTTCCCGTGTGGTCCAGTTTTGACAATGGCATCCATGAGAAAACCATATAAGTCTTTTATTTAATAGTTTTATTTTTTTGAAGTTGTTTCTTTTTTTTTTTGAATGAATTATTTATTTATATTTACTCATCAGACTACAAAAAGGTCCACTGTATTAGTAAAAATTGATCTTAACACCTATGTTACTACTTAATTACTAGAACAGACTTGGTACGAGTCACGAAATTCTGTATATAAGGGCTAGCAGCCTGATCAGCAATATATTCGCAATTAAACTTCAGTTATCGGACTATATCGATTATTAATATCAACCGAACCGAAACATTCTCTTCAACAAAACTAATAAATAACGTAGCTATGCAGCTTGTCTTGCACTGAGTACCTACTTATTAAGAAACTTATTTCATACCAACCAGTTAGCATCTGCTTTTCCTTAGCTAGACTAGTTTAAAAAAAGATTACACGATTAGGGATCCTCGGTCTTTAAGGATCTATTAGATATATATCAATTTTTTTTCTTGTAAAACACCTCCTGATACCACGCTGCTTGAACAGCAGACTCACCCACCTGGTATCGAAAGATGCGGTACACATGATTAAAGGTAACGGCACGGCTCCAACCCAGCAATAAAGTTGTCATTCAAATCTGAGCTTTAAAACGTGGTCGTATTATACATTTCATAATGTCAATCCGCGCTTACTGCCCGCCGTCGGCTTCTTCATATTTAAAGCTTTTTCATGTTAATTGCTGGGGTGGAGCCGTGCCGTTACAGTGTGTGGTGAGCTTAATTCACCAAGCCATTCGTCCGTCCGTCCGTCTGACTGACCTCCGTACTGTACCTACCTACTTATATGTGTAAGTAAGTGTAAGAAGGTTACCTATTTGAAAAAATAACAAAATATCAAGTGAAGCTATTGTCGCCGAGTGGTATACCGTGTTGGAATCAGTTCGGTGCTTTCAACTTAGATGTGTTTAAGTTAAGTGAATCGATATATTTTAGTCAAGCATGATACATGATAAATCAGATCATCATTTAACATAAGATGTGATAATGATAAGATATAATGATATAAAATAGCCTAAATGGATTAAGAATTATTTATGGTTTTCACAGGCTGTTTTCCGCAACTGCGACGTCTATTGTGCGCCTATTTTGCATGACCTTATAAGGCCTTATAGATTTACAGAAGAGACTAAGAGATAATATTAATTATACAAAATCTTTGCATTTTAAAGATGTTGTCAGATACAGAACCAAAGTTGTTCACAAGGCTCGCTTCTATTCTAACTCTATTTGTAGTCGAGCGGTAGAGGTGTATGACCTAGCGATGAACCTGTGATACCGTTCGCAAACCAGTCCTCTCATATATGGCCCCGATCGAGGTACGGCCACTTTGTTTTATTATATTTTATTGGTTAATTAAGTTTATAGTGACCCTCAAGATGAGTCAGTCATGTTCTGGAGGCGTTGTTTATGATTTGTTTTTAATTTTATTTTCCAAAGAGTTTTTACTTGATACATATATTTTTATATCTAAAAAGCACAAGTCCTAAACATAGAACTTTTAATAATCTAATGACGATAAAGCTTCCTTAACACGTTTCATTAATAATTGTAGTTAGTCATAATAAAATTTTAAATCTCACTAAAAATCACAACTAGGAACACGACTAACGACGCATGCGCAGCCTAATATGTACGGTACATATTAGGCTGCGCATGCGCGTAATGTACCTGATGACAATGCGTCAGAGTTCTTTATACCGTAATTGCCGCTTTGCACTAAATTTCTAAGAGAGACAGGCCTGTTAGTACTACGGAATAGATGTGTGCAGTCTTCTGCACATTCACTAAAGATGGTGATCTGCGTTGTGGTGACACTGCAAGGAGCATGCCTGCTGGCCTACTTGGCCGATGGCAAATAAAAAATTTTACTCAACCCTGCCGACCCCCCCCTCGTTATACCCATGTATAAGTAATATAATATTTTAGGAAAATTACACACGATGTTACGATATTTCAAAAATTAAAAATTAAAAAGAACGAATATTCAGCCTGTATAGTATGTATGTAGTACTATTTACCTTGTATTAGGTAAACCTAATATCGAACCGTAAATACTACCTTGTGTGTAGACTGGTTGTATTAAGTTTTGTTGCTAACTGTACAAATGCGCCAAAGTTTGATTGATATCTGATCGTAAAGTTGTTTTTGCCCTACATCATAATTAAGTCAGTCATAATCTCTAGTTACCGTTTACTAACGGTTCTATACAAAAAATAGTCCGAATAAAGTCGATATATATCTGTACCAAATGTCTTAGGTTGATTTTACACAGACGCTTACGCCCGCACATCATTTTGTAAAAGGTTTAGTGTCGTGGAGTGCGTTCTTTTAGTACAGTAGACGCAACGCAACGGCGCGTTGTATGCAACCTTCCTATATCTTATAACGCTAAAAGATTGCTGCATCCCTCTCTAATATTTTACTAATATTAAAAAGGTGAAAGTTTGTGAGGACAGATGAATGTTTGTCACTCTTTCACGCAAAAACCGTTTGTATTTCCAACCGATAAGGACGCATAAATGCTTCAATACGTATCTGGCGGTGACGTACAGCAACTAGGATTTGTGAGTTAATACGTATTTAGATGTACAAGGAATCGCGCCCGGCCGTGTCTCGTTGAATAAAAAAGTATGTTATGAGTATATAGATGTTTGACCATGCTCTGTCCGTGGCGTGTCCTGGCGCGGTAGCGTTAGTCATCCTTTAAACGCGAATAGTAACTCGTGAATTTGTGCCCGCACCGTAAAGCCGTTTATCGCACGCGGGTATAAACGTGACTGTAAAATCAGTGTCAGAATTAATTGCGTTTACTAGTAGTCATGCGTAATACTGACATAAATTTTGATGTATTTGGAAGAACTTCTTTTTATTTGGACTTTATGATTGGATAGTAAGAAAAGACTAAGTGCTTGCGTCGCTAGTAACGCTACCGCTGGTACAGTGGCTTACCTCGCTTTTCTGCTCCTAAGCTCCTATTTGATACAATTTTTCTTGGATTTGTTTGTTTCCTTCAGTGCACTACTCATTTTCTCGAAAAAATAATTGTTTAGTTAAACCAGAGTGGTTGGTGGTTGTGGTGTAGTGGTAATGTTATATAAAAAAAATTACACGAATGTCATAACGAGAGATTCAGATTCAGATTCAGATTCATTTATTTCTGTAAACATGTGTCATAATGGTGTTACATTTTTTTGTTGTATCAACATGTTTTGCCTATAGGCGTACAAACATTTAGTGTTTTAACGGTATTTAAATGTGTTTTAAAATACTTTTAACACTTGTCTAAAAGTTTTACAATCAATTTTAATCTAGTCATATTTTTGTAAACGTCAACACCTTAAATAATAATTTTTCAAAAGACCATATCAATATTAAAAAATATATATATATATATATCCACACACATATATATATATATACATACACATACATATATATATATATATATATATATATATGGATAGTAATAATAAATTATAAAGATAAAGGAAAAATAAATCAATTATGACGTATTAAAAAATAAAAAATTAGAATATGTCATTAAGGAAATCGGCTATATCATAGTAACATTTATTGCATAGTATATCCTTTAAGGATATTTTGAAAACGTTAATGTGTAAGTCTTTGATAGTTTCAGGTAATTTATTATAAATCTTAGGAGCTAGGCAAAAGATGCTCTTGTTCATAAGTGTCGTTTTGGCACTTTGTATTCTTAGCCTACTGATGTTCCTTTGACTGCGTGTGGCACCATCAGCCAATCGGGGAAACAGATCAGGATTGGACTTTACAAATAGGGCAGTTTCATATATGTATAATGACGGAAGTGTTAGAATTTTATGCGTTATAAAATATGTTCTACAACTATCTGTTTTTTTAAGATTGAACATTGACCTAATACAGCGTTTCTGAACTTTAAATATAATCTCCTTATCGGTGGAGTTACCCCAAAATATTATGCCATAGCGCAGGATGGATGCTACCAACCCATGGTAGGCGGTAAGTAGGGCATCTATGTTAATTATTGGAGAGAGCTTGTACAACGCGTATGCAGAACTGCTAACCTTCTTACAAATTTCCTCAATGTGCGCCCTCCAATTCAGTTTGCTATCTATGATTATTCCAAGAAATTTAGCCGTACTTACAGCAGATATGTCTTGCTCATTGTGGCTTACTACTACATTTTGTGGAATTGGTTGACGTTGACTGAAGTGCATTATTTCTGTCTTATTTAAATTGATTTTCAAATTGTTTATGTCGAGCCAGGAAATAATAGATGTCAAGGTTTGATTTATATCAGTTTCATATACTTCAGAACTATTTGATGGTATAACTACGGTACTATCATCAGCGAAGAGGGTAATAGGGTACTTGATTGTTTTAGGTAGGTCATTGATGTATATAATAAATAATAAAGGACCCAGAACGCTACCTTGAGGAACTCCAAATTTTACTGTGCGTTCTTCAGAGTGATAATTAATTTCAATTTTGCGATCATTTATTCTAGTAATTTCTGTTACTTGCTTTCTGTTACATAGATATGATTCAAATAGATTCAATATATTGCCACGTATTCCGTAGGCCTCTAACTTGTTGAGTAGGGTATAGTGGGAAACGTAATCGAATGCCTGTGTCATATCGCAGTACATTGCGCAAACAGGTATGTTTTTATCTATGTTTAACATAATTTCACGTAAAAAGTCATGCAAATCGAGAAGCCAGCCATTTTCGTATCATCACTACATATCATAAAACAAAGTCTCCCGCCGCGTCTGTCTGTCTGTCTGTTCGCGATAAATTGTATCGCGACGGGAAAAACTACTGCACGGATTTTCATTCGGTTTTCACCAATAGACAGAGTGTATAATTAGGTTAGTGTATATTTAGGTGTATAATTTCTACCCGTGCAAAGCCGGGGCGGGTTGCTAGTAGAAAATAAATTTAAAAATCGAAGAAACGATTCCTTGCCTCCAAATTTGTTTTTTTTTTAATATTACTTAGAGTTTATGGATATGACTCCACATATTGTGATATCTAGTTTGCATACGACGAAACTTATGTAGCGCACTACGTACCTATTTTGTTAACAAGAATATTGCTCAATTAATGACACATAAAAAAGTGATGTGAGACAAAACAATTGTTAAAGTTAGTCTGCAGAAGTCAGAAGAAGAAGAATGTAAAATCACATTTTTTCTGCAAATTATAGGGTTGTTTTGCAGTTGTCAGTAAAAAGTTCTATATTTAGGTGTATTCTAACGATAGGTATAATAACTGTTGTCTTTGCTCCGATATAATATATAAATATCTATATATATAAAAACGAATCCCTGTTTCCCTTGATCACGGCATCATGTGTGAACGGCTGCACCAATTTCGCTTATTCCTTCGTTTTTGTGTTTGTTATTGTTAGGAGAAGGTTCTTATGAAAGAAAAAATTAACAAAGTTTCGGGGAAAATTAGAAAATTTAGGAAAATTTAACGAAGGACTTACCGAAACCGCGCGGGGCAGCTAGTATGTAATAATTTCGGCATTTATTTCCATGACAGAGATCGTTAGAGTTTACTTGTAAATTCAGAGGGCCAAGTGTTTACACGTAAACACAGAGTCATCTACCTACGCTTCCCGTTTCTTCTTTCTACGTTTACCTACGTACCCTACGTTAAAGTCATCTAGTACCCTACGTTAAAGTCATAAAACAACTTAATGGAGATCTTTATTTTCTACATTCACTGAATTTCACAAAATAATTATAATTTATGAACAAGGTAAAAATTATTATACGAAGAAAAAGAAGTACTGTTATTATTAAAGTACCTATGCTTCATAGCCGGAAAATTAACTTTATGTTCAAAAGAGAGATTCTTGGATGTTTAGGAAAGTGAAACATTTCGATAGCTAAACGGTAAATGTCTTACTGTAGAATTTGTTAATGAATGCTCCCATTAATAGACACATTTATTTATTAGTATTGTGATAGGATTGTTGCAGGTTCTTACTACACTGAAAATACAAACATGGTTGAAGAATACTAATGAAGAATACGCGAAAGTTTAAAAATTTTAAACTTTCGCGGTCCATGATATAATCGATTATTTTCGATTACCTCTGAAATGAGTCGAGACAGCCTGTGACCACGGTCAGTGCGTCCTGGTCGAAACGTCAGGCAATTCAGAGGTATGTAATCCTTTTCGTGATCGTGTTAATTCCCGTGTGAATATATGGTTAAAGAAATTAGAAAACGGTTATAGGGATATTTTCGGTAGGTTCAACATATTTTTTCTTATATTTGGCGAGGTTTCTTGCGCCCGTGTCCATTGTCCAGGTCTTTGCAGAACAAACACAAACCACACATGTGCATTATAAAACCATGTACAACATTTCCAGCAAAATCTATTAGGGGGCGTCCATTAATTACGTGAGGTGTTTAGGGGGCAGGAGGGGGTCGAGCCAAATCTCACCCAATCTCACATGGGGGAGAGGGGGGCCTCGGCACATATCACGTAATTTTTTTGCCGCAAGAAACAGTGTAAAATTGCGAGAAAACTAGGTTAAATTAAGAAATGTTTCTCTCCTAAAATAGTATAAAATGTAAAATGTAAATAGTATAATAATGTTAAGTAGTAGGGACTCTCCCTACTACGTTACATGATGGAGTAAATGGTACTACAACCGCAGTTGTTCCTACTACAATTTATTTTCCGTGAACGTATGCATTTAGAAAAATCTCACGTGAGATTAGATGGGGCGGGGAGGGGGTCGAGCAAAATCTCACGATATCTCACTAGGGGGAGAGGGGGGGTTGAAAAATCGCCAAAATCACCTCACGTAATTAATGGATGCCCCTTTAGGTGCCTGTTCTTTAACAGTGTTATAAATCAACCAGGTGGTTTTTTATTAGCATCTGTACTTTTTTGAATAATTAATGAATTAACGAAGTTAATTAACTCCCGTACGAATGGACCTATTTAAGTGCGTTTTTTTGTTTAGATATAATTCAAGAAAATCTGTTCAGCCGTTCGAAGATCATAAGCTCTTTTCTAATCGTTGAAGATTTTCGAGTCGTGGGGTTAAATTGTATATTTACAGTTATTTAAACTGTTTGTTTATTTTCTGAAAACGATTTCGATTAAAATACTACAAAATTACGATTAAAAAAATGTTTTTTTTAGCCTTTACTAAAAATAGCTGTGTTTTTTTTTAGCACTTGCTTTTGAAGGAGTTTCTGGTTGTTTACGTAGGTACTAGAAAAGTGCAAAAGAATAAACAAAATCCCTTGTGATTCACTACAAGGTTCAATTGTGACTTGAAGTCTTGTTTAATTAAAATTCTAAAACCTTGAATAACTCAGAAAGAATTAAGTTTAGGATATGGTATTTCGGGACTAAATTAGCTCTAAATGTGCTTTACTTTAATCCCTTGAACCGAATGTATTGTATTTCCTGTGGCCCTGTGTAGGAGGTGTATTCGTGCATATTATGGAAAACACGACTTTTTTAACTTTTTGAATCGCTATGTCTCAGAAATGGTAATTCTAAATATTTATAATCTATATATTAATACGTGAAGCGAAAACTTTGGATCCCTTTTTACGAAAATCGGGCGGACGGAGGAGTATGAAATTTCGCACACTTATAGTTTATACAGAGAAGAAGTGACGAATGCTAAAATTTTTGAACAATATTTGCTACAAAGTTAAAAAAAATGCAAAACGGGTACATACAGCTATGAGTGTCCAGTATATATTTTGACCTGTCATGGTACAAAAGTCTATACAATGACAGGTCAAGTAATATTGGCCAATGAAATAAACCATGGTCGAAATTCGACCACCACGCGATCTCTAGTATTTCTAAATATATGAATTTAAGGAAATGCATGCTATTAGTCTGTAAGATTTCTATAAATATCTTTCTTCAAATCTATCATTTTTCAATCATTCTACCATTTTTTTGTTGTGCCTGTGGAAACTCCCTCGGGCCGTCACCCCACCGGGGTTTTCGGTGGGGCGGTGTGTCGGAATCGAACCGACTAAAACCACACGGTGTGCCGTACTTGGACCTTAAACAGGAGGGATCCGGGAACAATTCCAACCACTGCTAACCACTACTTACGAGTCTAAAGAACTATCATTGTCAAATACTATGGTAGGTATGACAAAAAACTGGGTCTTTAAAAAATCATAAAACATTTTTATTTAAAGCTTATTAAAATACACAATAAACATGACGTCGTCTAAATTAATACTTTACATAATTTATATCTATAAAATATATTACTTTGTCTAATAAAGAACTCGTTTTTAATTTTTGTCGGTTAACTTATTGCACTATTTATTAAACTACAGCAAACAACAAATGCATTGCAGTGTCGCAGAAATATTTTACAACTTTAATATACGTTATTTGTACATGCACCATATTGGATTTTTCAAACGTCAACTGGACGTATATATTGCCGCCAAAATAAATTATACTTTTTTAAAACCTTTTTTTAAATATAGCTTATGGTCATGGACTTATGGTTAAGTTAGGAAAGCTCATAGAAAAGAAATTGGATAGGTAACGTTATGAAAAGCGACAAGTTAAAGTATCGATTCTCTGTATATGTTCATCAGACAGCATACAGTATTTGCGGAACTTATTGTAGGTACACATACAGACAGATAGTGTATATGATGAATGATAATGCCATAGCGAAAAATAGATTGAAAAAAAAATCAAGTTTAAGCGGTACTTCATCATGATCAACATGTTTTTAAGTGTTTTTTTTAATATACCTTAATCTTAACTATAAAATATTTAACAAACTCTATTCTAACTTAATATACGGTTCAAGTTGCATTGCTCTCATGATGTCTCCTGTGACGGAACATCGTCCAGCCTGCATGATGACTCTGGGGTCCTCCCGACCCTGGACCAGCTGTTTGAAGTAGTGCTCGTTCAATGTGAAGGTGGTATCTGGCTCCTCTTCAGGCTCGCCATCGTAGACTTCTACTTTGTTTAGATCTAGTGCTGAAATGTGTAAAAAAATATATTAATGTACATTTTTCAATTTGATTTAAAGGCATTTTTCGTGAATGATGGGACCTGCTTGATCACAATTTTAAGAGGCAAGAGAAACGTGTTAATCTTTAGGTTGTTTATTAGAAACTATACGGTTTTACTCACGTTTGTAGTTTGAAAAAGGGCCTCCGTCGGGTCCGAAAGTAGTCGGGCATCCCCGAAATACAAACGTGAGTAAAACCGTATAGTTTCTAATAAACATGAATACCACTCACGAAAGTTTTTATTGTAACAAAATCTTTAGGATACACTTTTTAACACGTCTGTAACAGCTTCACTTGAAGATTTGTCTGTAACTGAGCGAAGTGAGGTGAAAACGCTTGTTCGGTAATAGTGTACGGTTTCATCGTACATATATATAGCGAAAGGAACTTTTTTCTAAGCGGGTCTCCCAAAGACACCGCACGCGTTTTTATTATGAAAATATTATTAGTAACGTAGGTAACACACAAAACACATTAGTAGTTTTGTAAACCCATCCAACTAACGCAGGGTTCAAACCGCAACCACTTGACCGCTTGTCTGACGTTTTAGCCTATACACTGTCACTGCTTTTAATGATTACATAAACTTACAATTTAAAACAATACAAGCCACATGTCCAACAAGGCGAGGCGAGATGCAACAACTGATTGTAGCAGACATGATCACAGCTTGGTCGGAGCCCGAACATAGCGGAACCAGCTCCATAATAACACATACATGATTTTGAATATAATAAGATTATAATGCTACTAAAATATCAACAAGAAAATAAGAAAGAAAGAGAGAAAAAGAAAGAAATCAATTTATTTTGACCTCATGCTCAGGTATAAGAGATTTACAACAGAGTTATAATAAACTAGTAGCGCCCCGTTGTTTCACCCGCGTAAGTCCCGATCCCGTGGTAATATCGGGATTTAAAGTAGCCTATTAATCCAGGTCTCCAGCTATCTACATAGCAAGTTTCATCGCACTCGGTTCAGTGGTTTTTTCGTGAAAGAGTAACATAGATCCATCCATCCAAACTTTCACATTTATAATATTACTGGGATTAAAGTAAGTTTACAAATTTACAATTATCAAAAAAAATACCTCTGCATAAATCAAAAAATGTCGTAAGCTCAGCTTAAAGCCACTTCGAGGAAGTAGCGCTGGTATTCTGCTAAGACCTAGTGGTATACACGGATGAAGAGCAGCCAGTAATAAAGACCCCGAAGTAATTATCAATTCCCCTAAAGGCATGACATTTCAATGACGACCCCTTTTATTAACATCAATCTTTCATTAACCTAGGAGAGTCTAACGATTTTCATCGATTTCAAAAGGAAGTCATAATATGTATATTACAAAATGCATTCCCTCCGCATCGCATATAAGTGCATAATATTATGTTAGATATTTGTACGAGACTTCCAATTTGCAGTTTAAATAATAACACGTGAAATAGTGAGACATTTTCATGAGATCATATCTATGATTATTATGTTGGTACGCTTTTCTAGATGCTGCGCAATTGTTGAGAAAAATTGTATTACAAGAGAGAAGTTCCTGGTCATTAAATATGAAGGAACGCCTTTTTATTTATTTTTAACTGACTTGAAAAAAGGAGGAGGTTCTCAAATCGACTGTTTTTTTTTAAATGTTTGTTACCTCAGAACTTTCTACTGGGTGAACCGATTTTGATAATTTTTTTTATTTGAAAGCTGGTGCGTCCTGTGTGGTCCCGTTTCAATTTGGTTCAGTTCTGACAATGGCATCTATGAGAAAAAGATATAAGACTTTTATGGAATATTTTTCTTTTTGAAGTCGGTTTTTTTTGAAAGAATTGTTATTGGCAACAAACAGTTTAGAGTCTATCTAGTCAATCTCACACAGTCAACTCAATCTCATTGGTGGTGAGCTTAGGTAGAAGGTATTGCCAATATATTCTGTGGTATTGCTAAGTATTTTGGTACAGTCTGGTATATATAGGTCTTTTTTCAGTTACCATCTAATAGATTACTGGAGGAATTCTGGAAATTGGTCGCTTGCGTTTTGTACGGTAGATACATCATGGTCGCAGTGGTAGACATTATCTGCTCTGATTGCATTATGTTGCCCGTACAGGAGATAAGTGCTCTCCCCGCAAAGCTCCATACTGTTCCAGAGATTATTTTTGCTACATGTCAAAAATTTACTGTCTATGGATGGTAAAGATTATGCGACCGTAGGATATTTACTCCATGGGTCTTCATAATATTCACACACAAGAACGCGCAAAAACAAATATCGAACGGCAATACTGAGAATGTTTTTATTTTTGTATGCATATTGTATTGTTCTATTTTTAAAAATAGTAGTCAGTACTAAAACGCCATAATAAGAAATTAAGTTGTGAACCCTGACGTACCTCGCACGCTCTTCAGCCGCCATTTTTTTATCGATTTTTTGTGATAATTTCTGGGAATAAAGGTAATTATCTGCGCTCTTTGCGTATTAATAGTTGTATTAATACGCAAAAAGCGCAGATAATTGGCACGTGCTTGTCGTTAACAAACAGTAGGGTCAGCAATGTACCAACTCTGATGTTAGGGTTACATTTGTATCAGATTATCACCAGAGAAGTAATATTTGCTACCTTGTAATATAGATAATGTTTAAAAACACTTACTCCAAGAATAAACGGAAGTGCCTTTGATAATGTTGAAGAGGAACACGCCACCCAGCGCCCGGGCCTTGTTCGGGTCTACAGATGCCAGGCGCGCCTTGATCTTGCTCACCAGGTCCGTTTTCTCAGATTTTGAGATTTGATCACTCTGCGATGCTCCCTGGAAGCAGTAAAAAGAATATATGTGTATTGTTTTGCATACCAAGCGGTGTGAAATAAACTTTCTTTCACCGGTGCTTAAATTGTCTAATCACCATCACCACAAGACTACATGGGGCTATTCAAGAAAGGCATTAAAGCCGTCGATGCAAATGCGTGCAGCGTCACTAACGCTGCACGCATTTGCATCGGACGGATCGTGTGCTTGTACCACCGACTTGATTTGATAGTTCAAAAGGATCTACTCAATAAAAATTAAAAAAATGCCCTTGTGAGCAGATTTTCTAACGGATTCATCATGTTGGGAACACGTGATTCATGATAAAATTGATCAAACCATTGTTTTGGACAATAAAAAATACATGTATACTTGTATACCTGCTGAATTGGTTGTAGGGAATTTCGAAAATCCCTACAACTTAATCATTCGACTGGTTAATCCAGGTTTAAGGTAAAATTAAGTACCTAACAAAATTAAGTTCTTATTTCCATTGCGCAATTCATGCTGTCCGTGTTTTAAAGTAACAGTAGGAAACAATGTTGAAAAGACCTGAATTCATATTTTTAATTTTATTTTACGAAATTCATCTAGATAGATAATCTAAAAACAAATTATGTAAATTGCAATATTTATTTTATTTTTTGAATACATTTTTATATAATACTTTAATTATGAAGACAAATAAGCTTAATCTAAATGCCTAATAATAACATTGACATACACACACACGCCTATATCCCCGAAGGGGTAGGCAGAGTTGTATTAAACGCTCACATTTTGTCGACTGTAATTTGGCCCCACTTACGTAATAGGGGCAAGTAAGTATTACCGTAAGTCGGGTACTTTGGGAATTAGGTGCGAAAATTGTGAGAATATTGAAAGGGAAAGGCAGGTAATAGTAGGAAACGGAAATTGCTTATACGGATGGATTGGGGAGTGTCAGCAAATAGCTCGAGCAGGTCAGGGTCGGATACCTGACTGTTGCCGGGAGTTCTGAGCCTTCTAATCCTTTTGACCAATATTGACTGACAATGAGATACTTATTTATTACTTAAATGAAAGCGGTCCATAATTATTTTACTAGGATTATATCCGTGGCTGGCGTGAATATGTTGACATGTCTAAAATTGCTAATTTTCAGGGTGGCCATTTTTAAATTTTGACGTTATATGTATATGTTGAGATTTCAAGTAACGAATATTTTTTTGGTGACCGAGTGTAAGTTGATAGGTATAAGAAAATATCAATGTTCATTCACAAAATCATGTGAATCGTTAAGTTGACATGAGGTTTTGTCAAGTTAGACATGTTAAAATGCGAAATGTCAACATGTTTCCAATGTCGGTTTCTCCAAAATTTATGTATATTTGAAACTGTAAATTTTTTTCATATGAATTCCTAATGCGTAGGAGGTATTACGCCAATAAAAAAAAACATGCAAGTCGACATATCAATGTGTTCACGCCAGCCACGGATATACAGCGTGTAAGTTTCATCTACGCGAAAAACTTACAAAAACCTTTTTCTGTTTATACTTATCACAATACAAAACTCAGTTCATCATAAAAATGCGAAATTAAGGATTTATAGTCATTAGTTTCATTTGGCGCTACGCTAGGTAGGTAGGTACGGTGAATGACCTTCCACGTACGGCGCTGTCGAAGCAGCTGATTGCATATATTGTTTAATTGATTACATTGCAGTTTTTGGCCGCTATTTTTTTTTTTTTCGATAAATGTTATGTTTACTCATTGTGATATGATTTTTAACCAAAAGTAGTAAAAATTATAAAAAAATGAATTTTTCGGCAGAAAATTCCTATGATTTTCGACTCAGCATGATGGTCTGAATACATAGTGTATTCAGACCATCATTCTGAGTCGAAAATCAATCAATCAATATTCGGTACGGTGTTTCTTACACTCTGTAAAACTTTGATTTGAGAAGGATTTAGTAATTTAATTATTTTATTACAAAACATTAATGTGTATATGTATATGCTATAACTTAACTAAACTTAATGTATATTTTTCATTATGACATGCCGATATCGCTACAAATTGTCATGCGCTTAGGTCAGGCGACTTAAATATCATTGTTTCTGAAACATTATGGCAGGAGTTGCCTTATCTTCAAAAATACTTTTCCTTTCACTACAATGTGGGCTCATTAAACATTTAAATAATAAAATTATTTATGTAATATTATTTGAGTCGATTTGACGAACATTTAAATTTGGAGAGCCAGGTATAGGTTCTAAATTCAAAAACTTATTTTTTGTATTTTTTATCTTTACGATGATAAGCATTTGGCCTGTACAACAGAGTAATACTTTTTATACACATTCGCGGCTTGCAGGTACAAAGTAAACACACGTCAGCTGTTATGTAAAAGTGTTTGTCTAAAGATTCTTCCAACGGAACCTGTTAATTTTGTAATATTTATTTTGACTAACAAACATTTTTCAAGCTTAAAACTAATCAATAGTTACTACACAGTGACAGAGATAGAAAACTCATAAGACATAGATGTGCGTAAGCCTATTTTGTCAAGTGAAAAAATAAACAAAAGGTTTGAATTCTTTTTACAAAGTGGAAGGGACTGGTTTTGTTCGATTGATGTTGTTTAGAAAATATAGATCTTTCTTTAGAAGCCGTTATCATTTGTATATTTTGTATCAATATATATACAAACGTATAATACACTAGCTTTTTGTCAGCGACACTGCCCGCGTTGGCCTCGTTTCCCACGGTACATACTATGTATTAATCCAGGTCATAAACGATAATTCCATCTAAATCCGGTCAGTACATTTTGCTTGGAAGAGTAAGAAACAGCCATCCATTCATCCACACAAAGTAAGATTACGTATCATGACTTATTGGTAAATTAATAGGAGCATACTAAACGAATGTTTAATCCGAATGTACCATTAAGTTCTTAATTACACTGTTCTAGTTTCATGTTCTTTAATAAAAAAAAATATGTTTATTGTACTTACCATGCTGCCGTGTGTGTTGTCCCGTTAACGCGTCGGCAATGACGATCAGATACTGAGAGCTTTCACTCTTTTTGATTGCAACAGCGCTTTGCACGCTCCAACACTGTGGCCACGCGTTGGGAAGAAATAAGACTATCCGAACGTAAGTTTAGTTCTTACTCGAGATACCGAATTGGTAACCGGCAGCTAAATAATACAATATTAAAATTTAATCCTCATTTTAATCTTTAGGAAAAGCTTTGGTTCGTAATACTTATTTGGAAGTACAAAATAATACTTAAAAGTTAAACAACTTGCGAGTGCGTGGCGCCATCACTAAGTACAGTTCGTAAAAAAAAATATTAACTAGGATAATGGTGTCCCGTGTCGTACAAATGCACTCTTGTTTCTATTAATTACTTTTTAAATTTGGTAACAAATAAATGTGTATGACAATGCTTTGTTAAATATGTATGAACATGTACATTTTCGTTTTTTTTTATCTTATAGTATGTGTTATGTAAATATCAGTTATGTATAGCGTGCTTCCAAATGAATTTCTTTTCGCTAAAATTGTTTTATGACTGCTATGGTTATTCAAAAGACAAACTGCTATTTGAGCTCTACAATGGTTTAAATCGCCATTTTAAGGAAAAGAAAGTGACAGATATTTGTAAGAACGAGATCAATAAATTGAATAAGATTTGATGAACAATTATTTTAACGATGTAAGATTTTTCAGGCCCTTCCGAATAGGGGAATTAACTAATCTGTTTATTTGTCCATGTGTAATGGGCTTTAGGATTACTTACTAGTTTTTAACCGACTTCAAAAAAGGAGGAGGTTCTCCATTCGACTGTATTTTTTTTTATGTTTGTTACCTCAGAACTTTCGACTGGGTGAACTGATTTTGATGATTCTTTTTTATTTGAAAGCTGGTGCTTCCCGTGTGGTCCCATTTCAATTTGGTCCAGTTCTGATAATGGCATCCATGAAAAAACCATATAAGTCTTTTATGGAATAGGCTTTTTTGAAGTCGGTTTTTTTTAAAGAATTATATTAAGGAAGTATAATAATCATATAAATTTTAATTGTTTTGAAAAAAGTGTAATATAAAAATAATCTTCACGAGTTGTGAGCATAATATTACGCCTCATGTTAATTTATTTAATTTAAAAAATATATATTATCCTGTGGTTAACGATGACGTAATCAGTGGATGCGAACACATTTGCTGTAAAACTTTCACTTTTAGTTTTATTTGTGTTATTTGTGGTGCTGAAATGAAAAACGTGAGTACTACATTCACATGTAATGTTAAAAATATTAAAATTAAATTCATTTTAAAATTAGCCATCCTAGCTAATTTCTTTGTTATTTTTGACGCCCTAACTACTGAACCGATCAATAAATTTAATAATGTTCTTGAGGAATACCTGAATAGATTAGCAAAATCTACTTTATCGCTAGCGAAACCTCGTGAAAATTTATAATCTCAAGGCCTTGTTAATAATTTTTTGTGTTTCTACATAATTATATGATTATATGTATAAGGCGATAAGGCGCCATATAAGCATATGACCAGCCGGATAGTATGCGACCATAATCTAAATTACCAGAACCTAAAGATATATTAATTACTAGCTGTTGACCGCGACTTCGTTCACGTTGAAATTCCAATTTATCCCACATGAAATGTACATTTTCGAAAAAAGTGGCCTATATCCTTCCCCAAGATATAATATATCTTCTTGCAAAATTTCATTACTATCCGTTCAGCCGTTTATTCGTGAAAAGGTAACAAACTAACAAAGAAACAGAGTTACTTTTGCGTTTATAATATTAGTATAGATTCGCATGTCTTTTGTGTGGAACACGGAAACAATTTTAGTTACATTATGTGCACATACATATACTGCTTACCCAAAAGCTTATTAAGGGCGTTTTAACGAGTGTATATTTTATTCTTTTTATTTATTTTTATTTAAGTAGCATGTATAAAATTTAACGTGTTTTAAATACCTACATATACATATAAATTTGAAAAATGTGGGAAACAATTTGTCATTTCGAAGGGATCGGACGAATTATATAACCGTCAATTGTAATAAAAAAGATAATACAACAATAATAATAGTATTCAAGAGACTGATGCAGAAGGCATTTCTTCTCGACACGGTCCGTTAAGTAAGGAGGTTCATGTCTTTGGTCCTGTCTTAACTTCACCACCGCGCGGCGTCTGGTCCCCTTTTTTTTCGTGTAGAAACCACCGCAGGTCATCGCCTTGCCGGAACTAACGATAAACTTATTCCCTATACCTGATGTCGGTGGTCTACTATTTTTATATTTTTAAGTACATATTACAAAACGTAATTAATATATTTTTTAAGACGAATAAAGAGAATAATAATAATGGCTTGAGACCTCACACGGCCGTCTGATTCCAAACTAGGCAGAGCCTGCACTATGGTTACCACTCTGCTGATAAACATACTTATATATTATTAAATACTTTGATTACTTGTTATAGATAATTACACCATACAGTTACATATTTTTATTTATGGTAATTGTTACATGGCTTTACTTAGTAAACAATAATTGTACAAATTAAAACAAAGTAGTTTTAAGCGTATACATGAAGTATAAAGTTATTCGCCATAATGATTTAGTTGCCTTTGAGTTATTATGGTAACTTTCCGTAAATGTAAACAATATGGGGTACATTTAAAAATTAAAATATATTAAAGGGAATGCGATAAGTTAGCAGCTGCTCTGTGATCACTTTTATTCGTCAATTTATCTGAGCGAGTGAACCAGTGGTCCCATTTGGAGGGTCCGAACTACTCGATGGCTTCCAAAAATTTCCATCTGGATTACGAAGTAACTATTATCTTATCTGTGGTCTGGACTTAAAACGTAACCATCGCCCCTCCAAATGATTCCGCTCACGTGACTCGTAACGTTACCACGCCGCGGCGTCGCCGTACACGTACTCTGCCTTGCCTCCGTACAATAAAATCAATTGACTGTCTTATTATCGCTAAATTGTCGTAATCGCCTACATAATATAATATTATACTTCAAAACCATATATAGTAATTTATTGTTTTTACTTAATGCTTTTTAATATAAACAGCACGGTAGGGGCAAGATGTGGTCGCCCTACTTCTCGAAAAACACGCAACAAAAAACAGTTTTCTATAAAATTTTGGTATGTAAAAAATTTCACTTTTATTTTATTTTACGAGTTAACTATTAGATATCAGTATCGTTTTGGATGTGGACACTTTTTTAATGCTGTCAATAAGACCCCAACCCGCCTGGTGGCAAGCCAGTTTGGAGTAAAAAGATAGTTCCTGACTTTCTGTGGGGATATAAGTATCATAATAACTTTTAGAACGCGAGCTCGCCTAAATGTAGGTCTTTTCAACCAATCTATGCCTTGGGAATGGTAGTTACTTTTTTCTGGATGAAAATGGCGCAATGGTTTAAGTGATCACCTTGCTACTACACCGCTTATTCGTGTGTTTCGTAACAAATAAATTCACATTCACGTGCGCGTGAGGACATTTTTCAAGAATAAAATTATTTCGTGAAGATGCGTTTCTTATTATGATCTACTTCCACGAACAAAACAGAAAACTTCACGCAAATGAGTTTATAATATTTTAAGTGGATGTCATTATGCACGAAGTGTCAATCAGTACTCCTTCATTCTCCCTCTAACACCCTTTCACTTGCAATTGTTGACCTTTTCCAACGTTTGCTTTAAAAACATGCTTACTTAATCAACATTGTGTAATGTTTTGTGTGTTTTTTGTAACTTGTTAGTTTTAATAACGTGTAAGTTTTTTTTATTACAAAAAACGTTGGTACCCATATTACTAGATTTCTAGAAACCCCTACTTTTTTCTTTTAAATTAAGAGTACTATCAACGTGGTTCACACATTGTTAGTATTCTTGTTAACCCCTCCAGCTAAGCGACCGATACGACCTTCAAACCTTCAAGAAAAGAGCGTACTCCCATCTCAAAGGCCGGCAACGCACTTGTGACTCTTGACACTGTGCTCTTGAGTTGCAGGCGACGGTAGGTACTTACCATTAGGTGAATCAGGTGACCCGTCTGCTCGTTTGCCCCCTATAATAAAAAAAAAGAAAAAGAAAAGCGAAATGCTTGTGTTAGGAGTGCGAGTGGGCTAAAGTCCGTAGTGCACTGGGTGGGGTTCGAACCCACAACCACTTGATATCAAGTCCGACGCCTTAACCATTCATCACATTAATTTAAAAGGAAAGAAATTAACAAATTTAATTATAATTCTACCCGGTGTTGTTACTAACGCATACAAACCCTTTTTCCGGTCAAGTTAGCTCGAAAAACAGGGGTAAGCTTTTCGCAACTTTAACCTTGAATAACTTTTTTTTACCGACGTGGACTTTTCTGTTTATTCTTAATGATGTTCCCAACATGTTTTTACTACTACTAGTTTTCAGCTGCATGCAAATTATTGCAAGCTTGACTATGAATGCGAGAGTGAGTTTGTTTGGTTATTTGTTTGATTATTTGTTACGCTTTTACTCCTTAACTACTCAACCAATCATCATGAAATCAAATACTTTTTGGCTTTATTTGTTTTTAAATAGACAACTCCCGCATTTTAAATAATTCTTTGTCACGGGGGGCTTCACTAACATTTAAACAACGCACACAATGAACACCTAGACTCGGGACAACTATTCGTGGATCACACAAATTTTTGTCCCGTGTGGGATTTGGAGCCACAACACTGGACGCGGCGTTGTGGTGACACGACCACTTAAACCCTTGCGCCATCCGTGCCCATCCAGTCTAATTGTCTATTCCGTGGTGTGCAGTTTGAAAAAGCTTATATCGCAGTATTTACTGTACATACACCTATGCCTATACGATATGTATGTTATATACGTATAGGCATAGGTGTATCAAACACCCACAGTTTACCAACTATTATTTGGTTGGTCACACTCCCGTAAAAGAGGGCAAGCCTATTGGCGACAACCGGGCACATTGGGCATTAAAGAATAGATACATTCATGCCGCGTTCCATAATCAAGAAACGATTCGTTTTGTTTACGGACGGTAAAATTTTCGTTGAAAATTCAACGAATCTGAAATCTGATGTCCAATGAAAACTATACACGTCATTCACTATTGCGGAATTAGCGCTACAGTTAGGTGAGATGTGGTGAGATGCAAAAAAAATTAAAAAGGATAATGAGATACAGTAAATTAACTAATTAGTTATATCTAGACTGTGTTACTATAATTTTACATTTAAATCTTCATAGGTTTATACATTTCAGCTTTATACAAAGAGCACTTGAATAAATTAATACTACTTAAATTCGAAAGTAACTCTGTCTGTTAACAGTCGGCCTAAACAGTTAAGCCAATTTGGATAAATTGTGAGATAAGAGATTGAGGGAACCTTGGAACAGGACATAGGAAGGATCCCGCGAGGAGGCGGCGTCCGCGTGTGCCTGGACGTCACCTAATTGAGAGATTTTTACCCGAAGGTGGAGTAGTAGTGGTAGGAGGGTTCCGGATGTCGTAATAAAAGCTGTTCCCGGATCCCTCCTATTTAAGTCGCAGTACGGCACACCGTGTGGTTTTAGTCGGTTCGATTCCGACACACCGTCCCACCAAAAACCCCGGTGGGGTGACGGCCCGAGGGGGTTTCCACACGCACAAAAACAAAAAAAGGACATAGGAAGGATACCTTCATGTATTATATTTTGTCTCTCTTATACAAATTTCATAAAATTTGTATAAGAGAGACTCTACCCAGATGGAGTCACGGTAGTTTTCTATAAAGGTCGAAACTTATTCCATCTTCAAAATTTTGCTTCATGAAAATGAAAACAAAATAGCGGGAATATAGGCGAAAAGAAAAACGTAGAGTTTTATTAGAACAGAGTGGAAATAAAGCTGTAAATCATGAGAATCCTCAATAAAGAAGTGTTGGCGCAAAGATTTGTGGGTGCGGATAAGTTGCTAATGGCCGACAGCGCCGTATGTTCCCGGATTATGACACACACACTGCATTATAGCTTACACCATAAGCTACAAGAGAAAAGCGATTTGAACGTGTAACTGAGTAATACTACTTAATACTGAGTACGTAGACTGCGTTGATGAAAAAGCGTGTGTAAAAATTCACTTAATAAAACATAAGGAGTTAGGGAACACTAGAGTTACTGACTGCTTAATTGACTGGTCCTCTACCTGTACCTTCACTCTACAGAAGAGTAGCGTAGCGTTTGCCTTTTCTGCTGGTGAATTGGGCTCCCCAGAGTAAGGGGCATATTGGTTAACATTGGTAACTGCTGACGATCAGGCTTCCGTGTGAGTATTTGCTAACTTGTTGTATTTAAAAAGTAGTCATAGTATCTATCTAATAATATTAAACCTTTAAACGAGTAATTCTTGTTCATATATATTTATATATAATCTGAATTTAGGAAACGGCTCCAACTATTTTGATGAAATTTTGTATACAGATACAGTTTTACATTTTAAGTTCAACTGCATAGTTGTATTTCCTGGATAAATGCAGGTTTACAAAAAAAATACGATTTTACAAAAAACTACCGAGCAAAGCTCGGTCTCCCTCATTAAGAAGTAATTATCCTAAGCTAAGTTTTAAATATTTTTATCTACATATATTGTGTACTTATAATTCTACGAGGTACTCCGTTGAATTGTGAAGCGATATGTCGAGCTACTAATTAGTTATTTTTAAATGACCCTAACCAATAGATACTTATAAAGCTACCGCTTGTTTTCTATACCATACAACAGTTGACTGGTTTTCTGTAATTTTTTACTGTTTGCCGATTCCAGTATATCAACAGAGAGACAAAATATGCATTTATTTTAAAAGCAAGCATTTCTGGCTACAATTAGTTAGTTCGAGGGTTTATTATGTACTCTTGCTAGAGGATATACATCTACGTGTTCCTAACTCAAGAAATATATGAGAAGCGTATTGGATTACAATAAGGTGCTTTAAATAAAAATAAACTATATTAACCGCCATCTACAAAAAGTAAGAGACCTTCTGTATGTTGACTTTTCTTATTTTAGTTCTACATTTCATGTGTAGATGGCTCTCTACTAAGAATTCATTCTCAAATAAGTCAAAGTTTTTTCTTTAGTTTCATTTTTTCCACATTGAGGAGAAAGAAAGATAAAGTAGATTCGAAATTTGGTTACATATTACTTAAACGAGAAAAAAAAAACAACTAAGCATATTGCTTACTGGCCATTCCCCGCAGTTTCATCTACGTTTATAGTCACTGCTCCGATCTTAAGGGTTGTAGCGTGATGTGTTGTAGCTTATAAATGCTCTATTCAAAACAAGAAGAATCATTCAAATTTGACTGACAGTCCCAGAGATTAGAGCGTTAATTACCCAACGGGCAAATTGTTGTACATGTACGATGTCGAAAAGAAAATGGTCTAAAAGAAACGACAGACGAAATAAATACAGTCTTCTGGCTTGATACAAGTTCTCAGTACTGTTCTTATAATATATTTCGTTTTTGTGATCAAGATGAGTGAGTGAGATGAGTAGGTATCATCGTCTTCTTCGTTCATTTGTTGAATAAGTTCGAGAGGTACATAGATTACATAGATGACTAATCCATACTATATACAATAATACCTATATACTAATATTATACATATGAAGAGTTTTTTGTTTGTTTGTTTTTAAACGCGCTTGTCTCTGGAAATAACAGTATTTTTTTCAAAATTCAAAATGGACGCATGCCTGTCTTGAAAGGCGTCCTTTACACGCTCATTCAAACGTCAATCATTACCAAAAGTCGTGATTGACGGATGTTCGTTGGTGATTAATCTCATCTGGTTCTCATCATGGTCACATCATGCAACCGTCAATCACTGCGTTAGACGATAGGTAATTCGTCAATCACCGTTTTGTTTGTTGCAAAACTGACAGCAAAACCTACCGTCTAATGGGCGCCTAACAGTTGAATCGATATTCTGTTACGTTTTATTAAGTAATCAAATTATACATTTCAAATTTTAATCTGCCAATATAGATACAGTATTTTTGAATAATATTCAAATTTGCCTTCAAGATATGTACATAGTAATATACTTTAAGTCTGTTGGTTCGCGAGACTAGGGGCTTCTATGCAACTAATTATGTGGCTAGACCCTATTATAATTTTAAATCACTGGATTTATTTGCCTAACAGAGCACCGTAGTTAGACATGAATAATTGCATACATTTACATCGATATATAAATTTAAATGATTAATTGAAAAAACAAATGAAGAGTATTGTTCTTGTTTGAAATTGAAAAAAACAAATGAAGAGTATTGTTCTTGTATGAAATTGAAAAAACAAATGAAGAGTATTGTTGTTGTTGTTGTATGAAAGATTGTATTTATTTAAAATTTATGAGAAAACTCTCGTTCGGCTAGGAAAGAACGAGACGTTTTTTAAGCCAACGAGGCCCAACCCTAACACAAAAGGGTAATACTCTTGAAAAAAAGAAAAGCAAGAAGCACTATTGAATGATAGATTAAACTGTTTAAGTAGTTATAACTGTGGGAGAGCCATCCTTCGGTACGTATACTACGGCCTCACAGGAAACTGTCAGTAAAGCAATGCTTGCATTGTATTTCGACGAGTGAGTGAGGTTACTAGAGGTCCTAACCCTTCCCTCTATCCCTCTTCTCCCAATACCCGCACTCTCCCTCTTCCCCCCCGTCCCCTATTCCCTCCTTAAATGCCGGCAACGCACTTGTGACTCTTGAGTTACAGTACAGTACAGTAACGCGAAGGTAGTCACTTACCAGCAGGTGACCCTCAGTCGTTTGCCCTCTATCCCATATTTTAAAACAAATTTATACCCCCTGTATGTTCAGTGTCATCATCATCGGCCTTTACGCCTATAGCAGACGATTTATGGAGTAATATCAGGGAGAAATCTCTTTCGGTGGCTGTAAAGACTAATACGGGAACGGCACACCCTACCACAAACATGACAGGAGAAGTTTGCGGTTGATGACGTTGAGCCGCCTTGATGTCGTCTTTGTCTCTTCTCAGCTAAATCAACGCTCAATTGCATGCTAGAGTCATGCCCTTTCAGCTATCTAAGTAAGTGTTCCTTTTTCAAATAGTTCCCAGGTGGTCCCATGGTCATCAGGTCAGGATCTGATGATGGGATCCTGGAGAAATTGAGTAAAATCTTCAAATTTTAAAGGTTCGGATACTTTAAAAAAAAAAAAAAAATTATAACGGTTAAAAGTTCAATTTGTCAGTTTCAAAATAAGAAATTTTCTTGAAGTTGTTAGAACTATACGGTATTTTGGAGGTCTACTTACTATTAGACTCTAAAATATGACTACATAACCTTTATAGTTCTGGCTCTGGATGAAACGTTGTCTATAATGTCAGAGTGATAAAAAACTAAATATTTATTTACAGAAAAGCAAACATTATATACAAAAAAATTCTTTGTTCCGAAACTGGTCATCTTCTAGGAAACCATGTCATACGAAACCGGATAAGAATATCAACAAAACAGAAAGCATCCACAAATAAAACAAACACGTCTCAAATAGATACGACAACATTCGCTACTTATATTTTAATTCTACCCAGCTTTGACTTACCAACATACATTTGCACTCCTCAAACTTATCCTTGAAGAAAACACAACATTCTTTCAGAAGCATCAAAGTTCAAAGTGAAATTGGCAAGCTTTTGCTGACTGCATGTATAAATTTGTTAGGTTAGGCTATTTGGCTAGTCCTAAATAAACGTACGCCACTTCCTTGAGTCGTATTTAACATGTTTCCAATAAAAAAAGTTGTTTGGCATACGTAATGGGATTCTTGTTTCCCTTACAGCCAATTCATCGCTCACGTGACTTGTGTTGGTTACTTCTTGCTTGTTTTAGGTTGTAATAAATTATCGGCAAATTGTAAGTTTGGTGCCCTTGAGGCAGGATGGGGACTTGGGCAAGTAAATTGTTTAAGGAATTATAGAACTACAAAATTGAATTATAAGTACCTATTTGAGGCAGTGTATAGGAAATGGTATTTGAAAACGTAATGATCTTTTAGAAGTCCTTTTTTTATGACACCTCATAGTGACTATTGCCGCCATGGACACTTGCAACTTAAGAGTCACAAGTGCCTTGCTGGCTCTTAAGGTGGGAGTAGGGAAGGAACGGGAGGGGCTTGGGCCTCCGGTAATCTCATTCACTGCGCGAAACACAACGAGAGCTTTGCTTCATGGTATTACTCGGGTCGAGCTGGCCCATACGTGCCGAAGCATGGCTCATAAATCTTAATTTTATCTTATTTATTCTCATAGTTGTAGCCTTCGTAATGTAAATTTTTTTGTTCATTCTAGTCTACCTTTAAAAATGCTCCATTTTGAAATCAGGAGTTTCGCATTCAAATTGGTAGGAGCTATGAAAAAGGTTATCATGGAACTCTTATACGTACCTTATATTTATTTAAAACTATCTGCCAGACAGTCTTCGTTCTGTCAAAAGCTTTTGGAGTGTGACAGTCCCACAGACTTATGTCTTCTGGTCAAGTTCTGGTGATGGCGTCACATAATTCAATTTTCTTCTTAAGAACCTTCCTCGTACTTCAAAGAAAATTTGAAAAAAGAACAAAATTAGCATGATTGCTCCAGCCTTTCTCGAGTTTTGCCCTTAGCAACATTTAGCCATTCATTTTATAAGTTACTACCTGGTGAAGTCTATCCAAATTAATACATTTTTCGTTCCGTAAGAACCTTCTACAAAGTATTAGAAAACATAAAACAAAGATGAATAAAATCGGTTAAGCCGTTCTCAAGTTATGACCAAGGGAAAAGGCTCCAAAAACAGCGCAAGGAAAATTAAGTAATGTCTTTAATAGGCACTGGTTATATTTTTAACAACCTTTTTAAAGAATAATAACTCGGCTTCAAAGTTTAAAGTCTAAATTCTAAAACCAATTGGAATCGTCCTTTAATGACATTTTAAGACCTTAGACGACACTTCGTCTAAGGTCTGTGGGTGACAAACAATACCTTAGCAAAGTACAAATTGGTCCTACAATAAAGACCAAAGTAGACCGAGGCAGGTGAATTTTAGATCATGCCACAAAATAACTTCCTTCTCTTTCTGATACACAGCTAATAGTTCTAGCTAGAACGTCAGTGAAAATGGCTTCCAATGCACTATATTTAATTGAACGAGGTTTTAAGTTAGGGAACAACAGGTATTAAGATTGTCAATAATAATCTAGTAGATTACAAACACATTCCCTTCAGCGATTTGCATTCTTATTACATGTGTAAATCGGTCGATAAATATTACGGAGATTTAGTCCCGATTAATACGTAATTTTGTTTTAATTGTGTCATGTCTCCGACGTGGAGAACTCTGCGGTAATACTATGTTCGTGCTATTCACAAGGTAACTTGAGGCCTACGAATAACCTTCAGTATTAATTATTTTTGAAGTTATACTTCTTTTGGCGCGTTAGGGAAAAATTATGAGAGTAATTTTTTAAGATGCGCGCGCACTCCGTCACGAAAAACCCTCACACCCTCAACTCCCCTGAAGTTAGCTAGTCAACATTTTAGTTTTTCAAAAAAGTTATCAACTTTACGATATTTATTTAAGTGTTTCTGAACCTACAACACGTGTTTTGTATCAGTCCGAATAATATATATATATAAATATACATAAATATATATTTTTTCAAATAATATATCGTGGTGACTGATATTTATTAACAGTTTATTGATTTAAAGATAATTTACGGTGATTATAAGTGATAAAAATGGTTTTTACATATTACTTTGAGTACGTTTGTAGAATTTGAGGTTAGTTGATGGTATATATTATTTATTATGATATTTAAATAAACCTTATTTAACTAGATAATGCGTTATAATAAAACTTTCAATGTATGAAATACCCTTTTTCTATTATTAGTGTCGTTTTTTTTACAAACGTAGGATAACGCGAAGGATAACATTTTTAGAAAGATTTTTATCTTGTTACGCCAAAGAAAGTATAACTTCTTACGTGCGTACATTATACATACATACACATTTTTTTATTTCATAAATGTGTCTCTCCTTTATCAACATAAATTGATTTGTTCATAGTACAGATTATAGGGTCTATGTTCTTTTCTCGTGGACTTCCTTCCTAGGGTATACCCGAGTCAGTAGCAATAGACTCATTTATGACGGAACACCGTGTGGTTTTAGTCAGTTCGATTCCGACATACCACTTCACTGGCAGCCCCGGTGAGGTGATGACCCGAGTGGGTTTCCACACGATAAAAAAAAAAGAAAAGGGTCAGTGTTCTTTACCTTAATACTAATTGCAACTTTATGTACAACGCGGGATTTTACTTTATAATACTAATAAATATCTCAGAATAAAAGCTTGCTGTCGACATTCTTAGACAAGGTCACGTTTTTCTTTCATTATTAAGAGTGAATTGGAAAGTACCCTGCTGGAATTAGGGGCAAAAATGGAAAGTCCTATTGTAACAATCTTTAGGAGCTTAAATTGATCGTGTGCTTAGTCAATAGTAGTTTTCTTCTTAGCAAACGTTTATTGTTGTGACCTTTTTTCAAATGGTTGTATTTAACGAACGACAGCAGGGTTCCGATTCCGTTCAGTGTTTATATTTTGTACACAAGAAAATGACTATTTACATAGATCTGGATCGAGATGTTTCTGTGTATAATTTGTGTGTAGTTAGAAAAAACGGATCTAATGATATTTATACGTGTTCTAGAGTCGTGCCTTTGTACAAGCCATGCTTCGGCACGTATGGGCCGGCTTGACCGGAGTGATACCACGGCCACACAGAAAACCGGCAGTGAAGCAATGCTTGCATTGCTTTTCGCCCCGTGAGTGAGTTTACCGGAGGCCCTAACCCTTTCCTCTCCCCTTTTCCCTTCTTCCCCTATTCCCACCTTAAAGGCCGGCAACGCACTTGTGACTAATGAGTTGCAGGTGCCCATGGGCGGCGGTAGTCATTTGCCATCAGGTGACCCATCTGCTGGTTTGATCCCCTGTAACATAAAAAAAATATATATGCCTAGCTTTAATTATCATTTTCATTAGTTAATCTGTCCGGATTTCTCGAAAATCTATTTTTAATATTTTACGTGTAATATAATGGGATAAAATGTTCGGGAACGTGGATGTAAGCGTGTTGCATAACTCTCTTCTCTTGTCTAGTTTTAGCCGTTTAGGGAATTAGGTATTTGAGGAAACCATGTCGAGTGCACATTGTCAACTGAACCGCAACTCCCTCCTCCGTGGGAGATATGACACATGACTCGCCACGTGTAAACATATTTATAGTAGCTTGGTGTTTTTCATCGTAACACATTTAGGAAAATTTAATTTGTGAAACCTTGAAACCACGTGATCCGCAGGGATTTCTTTTTAAGTTTTGTTGAATCGTGAACCAGTAATTAAACGCTAATGTAAAAAATGTGTGAAACTATTGCAATGTCTTAATCTTCTTGGTCTCTTTTAAGATGTTAATATATGTATATACGTGTTATTAGCAAGCTATTTTATTGTTCATACCGAAACTTGTACCTATTAGACTGTGTATATGTGACAGGCATTGGGTTTTTGTATATGGTGAGCGTTTCTCGGGCGTTGAACGCGCGTTGTCCCAGTTTACTTCGAGCTCTGTATTCGTTGAAAATGGACATATAAACACCAAAAAATATTTATATTTCTCTATCAATTCAGGTTCATTTCTTGTATTTTATATTATTATTTCATACAAATATAAACTACCTACGTAAAATGTATGAAATGAAGAGTCACCGAACTCATACTATGTGAAAAATTGTATACGAACTTATAATTAAATGGTCGAATCCTTTTATTAAAATCACACATTGAAAACGCACTTTCATTAGAACAAATGTACGCAAACCAATGATCTCAAAGCGGTCAGCGCCATAGGCGTAGGCGCTGCGTTGAGCGCGCATGGTAATAAAACGCGCGTCAGCATGTGAACAACTTGAACCAAATGCGTGTTTGTGGCTAATCGAAAAACCTCTTGTGATAAAGTGGGCTCCATGGATCCACTTACACACTAGTAACAACAAGTGACAATTTGTACCTACATTGCTTGTTTTGTACTAATGCGAATAGTGAATACAGACCAAGTAACGATAGGTTGCTACATGACACTTGCACTAATCAATATGTAAATTGGACTTTAGGTATGCACGTTAAATTGCAAGTCCGATCCGACTCAAGTACGAAAAACCAACATTCCCGGGTTTAGTTCCACCTTCAGATACAATCCGTCGTCTTAAAGACGTCTTTAAGAGACATTGAGAACATAAATCCTTACACACCACATATAAAGAACATTTTTAATATTCTGATTACACACGAGCGCACCGCTGTTGAATATTTGATGGCACATCCAGTGTGCCATGCTCATGAATTTATGAATTTCATTAATGTACATGACAGTGTGTCTCGGCCTAATTTACTTTTCAATATTTTCGCGGATGACATGCGAATGTAATCGAGATGACGACTCGAACATTCATTTTCTTAAACATCCGAATATTGAGGCTTAGAAGGAAAATAATAATGTATAACATTATATAACTACCACTCTCGACTAATATCAGCCGATTCAAATTACTGTGATCACAATAGAAATTAATTATTAGTCGTTTGGATGGCGAAGGAAAACATTATTAGCGTTTGTAGGGGAACAGTTGTTATGTTCAGAAGCTTTTCAAGGACAACCGCGTTTTTCGGCTAGGCCACTTTGAGGCTCTTTAAATAACCTGTAACTATATAATATAAAAGAAATATTAAACAGAAGAGTCGACTATGATATCTTAATATCAATGCACAACTTAGTTCTTGCGAAAGTTTAACAGAAGGCATAGCTTACTTGAAATTAATTTCAAAGACTTCGGAGTCCCAAATACCAGATTGGAATGAACAGCAAACTTTTATTGTTTAATTAAATATAAACTAATGTAAGTGCAGACCAGGTGTACGCTTTAACTTTGAGAAGTTATTTCTTCGTATATAGTTGAAGATCGTATTGAGGTCATCCAAAGAAATCAAACTATACGTAATTACGTACATATTTAATAAAGATAACAGAAATATATAATTTTATAAAGATTCCTTAATGCACCGATTCTGTGTTAGCCAGAAGTTAAATTATTGAACTCATTGTTGAAATTAATAGACTCAAACCTACACAACCTCAAACAGCTTATAGTATAAGTGTAGACCATAAACAATAAATACAAGTTAAAAAACAGTATAAAAATCTATAATAAATAAGGTCGACTGAGCAAAAAACAAACTTAAAACTTCAAAAATAAGATACGGCGAAAAAAAATCATTTAATCAAATAGAAATATTAAAAAGGCAGTTGCATACATATATTTAGCAGCTGTTAATGAAAGTAAGCTATAAACATCAGTTTCAGCCTCTTTTTTATTGATGATTTGTTCGTTCAATCATCTTTCTTGTTATATATTGTAGGCTCCCTGACTACACATTTACATTTATTTATATAAGTATTTACATTAACTGTACAAATTTACATTTTATATTTATTTACTATTTCCTATTCTATTTATTTATACATTATATACAAAACAATTTTATAATATTTAGTTAATAACATTGCACATAAACAAGGTCGATACCGGTTTGTCGAATAACTCCATCGATACTCAAGTATCGAGAGAGACGTAACCCTAGTACCACCTCTCGACCTAATAACCAGTATCGGATAACGCTCTGCGCCCGCGCAGAGGTCAAGAGTACTCAAGAGCAGTCATTCGTTTATCCCGACGTCTCTCGGTGACGCTTATCCTTACGGCTATCTAGATACTTTCGGTTACTATAAACTTATAGACTTTTGTACTCCTTTCTTGTGCCTACCAGCTATTTATAAACTATATACTGTGCTTATCTTGTGTTACAACTTCTAATCGTGCCTTCTATTGTGTATCGTGCTAAGGTCTTGGACAATATATATATATATATATATATATATATATATATATATAATCTTGAACTGTAAGTGTTTATATTTTATTATACCTACTGCACCATACCTACATATATCAACTAGATTATGAGAAACCTCTTTATTGATATAGCTAGGCCTGCCATCACTTGAATTGCCCACCCCGGACAAAAATTAAAAAAACCCCGGACACATGCGTGAAATTGAGATTCTTTCCCGGACACTATAAAAAAAAAAACGCCGATTCCATTTTTAGCTTTTTAACGATTCATCTAAGAATTATAATGGTCCCCTGAAACAGAGTGTCCGGGTTTACCCGGACATTTTTTGAAAACCCCACCCGGACGCTCCCCGGACGCCCTCTAAACTAGGAAAAATCCGGGGAAACCCGGACGGATGGCAGCCTAGATATAGCACTCAAAACTATTCTGACATTTTGTAATTTACAATCGCCATTTTAGTTTTATAAAAATGTATCCTAGCGAAATGTATCCCTCTTTCCAGTGTTTTTGACTTTCCGTAGTTTGTTGTCCATCATCTTCGTATAAGGGTTTATTCATGTTAAGAGTACTATCAACAGGACCAGCAGTAATATAACTATACATTGTAGCATAACAAAAAAGAATCATCAAAATCGGTTCATAAATAACCGAGTGAGGGCTGAACATACTGTTTAGGCAAACCGCCTAGCTAATTCACGATGGCACATGACAACCACGTAAATGGCCACTTATTAAATGTAGGAGTTTAAATTATTTAAGTACTACCTTACAAATTTTATTTTACTCGAAATAAATCCTAAGTGATTGTAACAGCAACGTTGTTCCTTTTTATTCCTTAAATTATACCTGGAATCCTCCACACATACATTAAAAAAATATATATATATATACGGTCGAATTGAGAACTTCCTCCTTTTATTTCGTCGATTAAAAAAGGGCGAGGAATAGCATGAGTTGGAAAAGTTTTCCAGTTTGAAAAAGAAAAGTTGCAGGGTGTCGTTTTTAGTACATTCTCAGCCTCATGGGTGATACCTAAGCCTCGCTTAGGTATCGCTCATTAAGGTTTCCACAAGGCAAAAAAAAACATAACGTAAAAACATTATGAGACGTTTAGTTACGTCCGGCGTAGTTCGGTTGTTACACGTGTTAGTTAAACGTGTTCGATGGTCAGAGTATACTCTCGTTAAATAAAATCGTTTTTCAATAACTAACAATTTTGTTAAAAGTGAGTGTACATTGTCTGATTATATAGTAATTTTTTTATGGAGATTAATGAAATGGAAACCGCAGCAAGTGGTATACATACATGAAAGCTGAAAATATTGAATTTTTTTTTTTATTAATTTTTCATTTCACCAACTTTTTTTTTATATAACACTCAATTCTATGAGTACTGTATTTTACACCCGTTCTCTATCATAATGACCCTAACGCAAAATATTTTTTTATCATCAGGATCTAACAACCCGACCTAAAAATAATATTTCAACATTAGCGGGCCAGCTTGTGGGGTAGAATAAACATACTTCCTCATAAGGAGGTTAACGCGTGCTCCACGGCCCAACGTTTCATCTTTCATCTGTACAAACTTTAAAATAAATAAAGGCCCCATTAAGCAAATAACAATGTTTAATTATAAACAATAACGTTGTTCCCGCATAAAATCCGTGTTACGTGGTACGTATCTGAACAAATAGGGGTAACGGGCCGGGCTTAAAATAATAAAATCTGTTCGCTTAACCTGAGCATTGTGGGTAAATAGTATGCGTTGGTAAGAGAGCGTTTGAACGGGCGAGTTACTTGCCTGTGAAAAGCCGCAATTGCGGAACGTCCATTTGAACGTATACTCTGTGTACTGAGAACATACGGACTTATGTAGAAGCTACTTCGTAATCGTTCAAGACGTGCAGTTAAGCGGCGTCCTGTATATTAGAAAAGGACCATATATTTTTTAGCTGTCCTAAGACAAGGTTCGCTATTTATGATGTCACTCCTCCTCAAATCCCTCGCACCACGCCCTTTAAATTGATCCTAGTACTCGTTTTGACCCTCTTTGTATACATATTAGGTTAGTATATTAATGTCAATAAAATAAAGTTGTACTTTTGAGGTCATAAGTCATATCATAACATAACAAAATATTTATTTTTGTTTATTTATTTTCATTTTATTTACGTCAATGGCTCTCTTTTTCATGTTTGATTATGCTTGTAAAAGTTTACAATAAATAATAATTATTTCTCTAGTAGTTTACAAATTCTCTTTGGCTCTACCATAGGTCTACATGGTCTACCTGGTCTACATAAAATCCTTTGACGGATTGTCCTTCGGATACCTGACGTTGGCAAAATAGTGGCAACCATAGAGGTATTATAGCGTGGTAGCTCCACAAAGCCATTAATCAAAAGTTTTAGTTAAAGTTGGCTATGCTGGCAACACATATAGAAGAAAACGATCGTGTTAGTACTATTTGCACTACAAACTATCTCACGCACGTAGTGCTACCCATAAACTTCGTTAGTATACTAAGTTTATGGTTCTACCTCGCAGGGATTCCATTTTCAAAAGCGTTACGCTAGATGGCGCTTGCTCTTGAGCAGCCTTGTCTTTCTCTAATAGTCAATAACTTCGCCGTCTAGCTTTGCCCCTGTGATAGTTTTTCGCAATTGTAAAGTGGTAAACTCTGTTTATTTGAAAATATAAGTACATTATATCTACAGATACTTTTAATTAATTAAACATGCAATATACAACTCATTATTTCTCAAAATTGGGGTCTCTCAATCAACATCTCTATGTCGAAAACAATAAGGTGCAAGACAGTTTGGTAGAAGAACAACGATCATATTCTCTATGGGCTCGACGGGTGGACGACAAATTTAATAAGCACGATAAAACTCTTTTGATACCAATGGTTCCGAACTTGGCAGTAATCTGAGGGATTGAGATGGTACAAGACTATCATGGCAGAAGTCTAGAGAGCAGCAGCCTTTTTGCTAGATGAAGGAAATGGTGTAACCCGTTGACGCTTGTAAGACTAGAGGAATCATCTCGTGATCCGTATAAAAGTACCTACTGTCCTCCAGTACTTTACTACATTCAAACACGCATAAAATCGCAGTCGCTAGGGAAATTACCCCTGGCCGAGGTACGGCATGTGGGGCAAACGGTGTCAGACGCATAACGTGTCTCGACAAGGTCACGCCATGATATTGCCAGTTTTGTTCATTGAATTACAACTTTAATTTTTAAAATTTGTCTTAAATTATTTTTAAGAGAGGTAGTACAACACAAGATTCTGATAGAACGCCAAGTTAGTTCTATTAGCGTAGACTTATATTTCTTCTGATCATATAGGTTATAGACAGACAGATAGATAGATAGATAGAGTATACTTTATTGTACACCAAAAAATGGGATACATACGAAATACACAGTACAGTGCAGTACAATGGGCGGTCTTATCGCAGTCTGCGATCTCTTACAAACAACCTTTGATGGACTTTACTGTATGGTAATAAACATAATAGGGTCATCAGAATCATAATATCGGGTTAGTAAAGCATGAGTGGAACTCGCTGCCTCAACTGGAAGTTGAGATAGCAGCATCCTATCTGGAAGACCGTGTCCGAACTTGGTTGTGTTTAAAAGAAAGTTAATTTTGAATTGAAATTAAAGGATTGTAATTTGTAGAAGAGAAGAGAGAGTATCAGACTGAAGGTCAAGACTGAAGACGGCAGAATTGCATCTGTCGAAGTAACACTCGCAGGGGGGGAACAGCTGTAGAATCCCTTTTCTTCTAAAAATTCATCAATAACAGATTTACCGCTTTTTTAAGAAACATCCCTCATTTTCAGAGGGTAGAAGAAGACTGCATTAACCCCAGTGATTAGTGAAGATGATGATGACGATGGCTTCCTTTTGTAATCAGTATTGCAAATAATTTTTATGTCTTTAGAGTTTTAATGGAAACATCAAATAGCAAATCACCTGATGACATTTTTATTTGTAAATGTAAATAAATTGATAGTTAAATGTAATTGTTTATGATCTCAGTAGCATAAAAAGCGTCTAGGTAAAATATAGTATATATGTGCATACGGATTTAAAAAAAAATTGTTAGCAACAAAGTCTTTGACTGAAACACAATCGATTAACGAGACCTTTTATATAAACTACAGTAAAATCACGCAGTGGTCAAATTGAAACCATAATACATTTTTGGTTCATTTCATTAGCCAGTAATTTAAACTCTACGTGTATAGACTTACGTACCATGACAGGCCAACAAGCCTATATGTTGAATGCGTGTAGCTTGATGCAGCCGTTTTCACGTAATTACATTTTTGTAACACATCCATATATATAAAAATCAATGCCACTTTTCGTTGTAATTTTATAACTCAAGAACGGGCTCACCTATCCAAACCAAATGTTTAGGCTTTGTTCGGACTATTTAGTAGATGGTTATGTGAAGTTTGCACAAAAAAGATAACTTAACCGCGGGGCGCAGCTAGTATTGTTTAAAAATTTTAGCTTTCTGCCCATCTTCTCTACATAAACCTTAAGTATTCCAACTTTCAGAATTTTCTTAAAAATGCCTAGGTACAAAGAATTATCTTCACGTATTTATATAAAGGAGATTCCGATAACTTATTTACATCTATTCATAGGAGGTAGAACAGAGGTTAGGACATATGCCTACATATGTCAAGAACGTTCAACAGGAGACAAAGTCACTTTCATATGTCTCCTTGTACATGTTTCGCAGAACTTTCAACTTTATGAAATAATCATACACAGAGGTCAATTTGTAATTATGTTTATTTACTGTAATGCAGCTATTGGCTCAGATATTTGTTTAACTTGTACTTATTAAACATTTTTATATTCGAGATTTGCTCTATTAACATCTTTGAAGAACTTTCTCGATTTGTAATGGGACTATTGTGAACTTTATATAATTAAATCCCATTTTAAAATATTCCATTCTATTTAAAAAACAGAAAACATTTTGTTTGAAGCAGTTTTAACATGATTCAACTGCTTTATCAATTACATATTGAGAGTATTATCTTTTTGCGAATTCTTATTTTTTAATTATAAGAATGGGAAGTTCTTCTTCGAAAGTTTTCAGTACAAACTCTTTGTTTCCAGTTTGATATCATTTTTACTCAGAGTGGTTTTGGTATCAGGTTTGCAGCTGAAGACAGTTCTATCTGAAGGAGACTTGACCGTTTGGTGAGAAATCGTAATAACTGGAGGTTCCTGGGGCTCAGTTTGCGATAGTCTCCCTTGGCGACGGTCCACTAGAATTTGAAATTATTATAAAACATTAATATTTTAAATTATTATAGTGTACTCCCATCTCAAAGGCCGGCAACGCACTTCTGACTCTTGAGTTGTAGGTGTCCATGGGCGACGGTAGTCAGTTACCACCAGGTGACCCGTCTGCTCGTTTGCCCCTTATAATAAAAAAAAAAAAAAAAATCTTCGTAGTCTTCTTATGAAGATTGTATTCTATTAGGTAAGTATATAAGCTTATTCAATAGAAGAAGCTTTTCTTTTTAGCGAAAGTTGTTTTTAGAGATGAACAGAATTCATTTGGTAGCTACCATTAATATAATACATTTCTAAGCTATGCTAAAGTACACAAAATATGTTTATTGTTTATAAATCTTAAAAATAGTGGTACAACTATCATAAGTTGTCATTTATACGTATTACAAATCACTATCAAATATGCACCTTCGAACACGAGAAATAAATTGATAGATCATAAGTTGAATTCCTGCCACCAACGCCGCACATACAGCGCGTTATATCAACGGCGTGTAGATCAAGTCAGGTACCCCAAGTGAAAGTACGCAAAGCATGTTATGAATGTATGGTTTACGTATGACTGCATGTTTCATTGCCATTTCTTGAGACATAACAATATCTGGAGAGGTGTAGCTGTTAAAATAATTACAAATGATGCTGGACAAGCTGACCTACCAATAACCGAGACTTCGATTTTGCTCTAATCTAATCCTTCTTCACGACAACATTAATCAGGTTACCGCACAACGGTCTTGTTCAAAAGTACAAGAGTTACGAATGGAATTTTTCCCACCATACTTGCTAATGTTGCTCCAATTGATTTAATTTTTATTGGGAATTTGAATAACAGTTTTTTACATTTTAAAAATGTCAAATCCAATAAGGCTTCAAATAGTTCTACTATCCTCGTGCCTAGGACTTCTATAGCAGATACATAGATTAACTAGCTCCTATTAAAATGCCAAACATGCATCAAAAATAATGGTCAATACTTTGAGAAATAAATTATTATTCTATTGATAGACTATTTTATTAACATAATAATTACTTAAAGTACAACCTATTTTTAGGGTTCTTTTCCTCAAAAGGAAAAAAATGCGTTGTCCGTCTGTCTATTTGTTTATATTTTTTTTTTCAGGTACGCGTAGATGTATTAAGTTAGGTCTGCGGTCGCAGGTAAATCAAAATCTATAGCGTACTTCCTATCGACCTAGAATTGTGAAATTTGCAAGCAAGGTCTCATATCACACGCTATGGAATAAATGTAAATTTTTTTGTTACAAACTTATATTTTGAGCTCGGAAAATTTACTGTGATTGTGGTGCTTGAGTATAACGGCAAAGTTAAATTTGTCACTTGACGTCCTTATTTATTAAGCCATTAAAATCCCAAAACGATAAAGCTGTATAGCATTTATTACACATATATTTTCTAAGAAATTTGTCATACAACTTGGTTTTCGACATCAAAGTCTAGTTACTGAAATTTTGTACAAATATAATTTCCCCACTAATTTTTGTAGCGGTTCTTAGGCTTTCGATATCAACAACGGTTCAGCAACTTACGAAAATCCACCACCAATGTCGATAACTGGTACAGCATCAAGGTCTGTTGACCAACTGGGTAGCTCTAGGGGAGAAGTCTAAATTTAGAAGTGCGCGGAAAACATACAAAAAGTATTTATAATTTAAATCTCATATAACCTTGGCATAAGTCATTATATTCCAGTGCTATAGAGGTTCATAGGAATAGCAAATTGACATAGGCTTTATATATGGTACGAATATATTTATTAAGGCAACCCACAACTCACCCTTGCGTTGTCAACCCTAGAATTCAACAGCGAAGGATAACCAACACGATATGCAACAAGCACCAATAAAATATCGAAAGGAATAAAAGAGCAACGCGTTACGGTTAAACCACCACTTTATCAGATGTCAGAAGTATTATACGGTTTTTATTATAACTGGTTCAACCCCGTCATCTCTATTACGATATTAAACAAATTAAGATATGGCAAAGAAGACACGTAGACCACTTGATGATATGCCTATACCTACAAACACACACAATATTAGTATTGTTACGTCACTGCCATTACCATTGACTATTTATCTGGATAAAAATACTACTTCTCTAGTAGTGCCAACTAAGCGCGGTCTTATATAGGTTAGAGGTACTTTCCCAAGCGAATGGTTCCAATTCCAACAGAAATTTTGGGCCTTACTTGCTTCAGAGAGGCGATACACTACGTTAAAAAGGAGGTCCGGTAGCGAACTTTGTCGTTTTCCTGTCAGGGGACAGCGGAATTTAAGTAAGACCGCCTCGTGTAATTATACGTAATTAGGTACTAACGTAAAGACCGCCATGCTCCTTCGATTCTTCGCTCGAAGATAGTGCCCATCAGTAAAAACATCAGTATTGCGAGTATCACAGGCCCGAGGTACCACCACTGTAGTTGTTTCTCACTTTTAGAGTGCTTCTGCGCGGATCGAAAAAAAAATATGTGACGTATTTACAAACACTGAGTGTTAGTGAGTTTCTATGACTAACATTTCGAAAAGAGAAGACGCGCTTCGATTACTGGAGATGCTAGTGCATTCCATCAAAGTTTGCGTCTACTCTGAACGCTGTATCTTTGTGGAATGCGTTGCTCGGTTGACAAATGTTCTATAACCTATTTAGGTTCTTATGACTCTGTAGATTATGGATATTTAACAACTTACTATCAAACGGTATTTGCCGGAGAAGATATAAAGAAAAAGTAGCTCTTGCTCGCGGTGTCGCTTGCATTAAAAGTAATTTTTGTCAATCAATTCAGGTATCTCTCGGGAACAGTACTTTTTCTGGATGCAAAGATTTCTTTTTTATTTTTTTTTATTCCCCTATGTAATTTCCTGTACCTCTGACATCGTGTATGTAAAATTTCATGATGATCGGTTGATTAGTTAAGGCATTAAAGCGTAACAAACAAACAAACTGACTGACAGTAATTACTTAGTAAATAGTGATTGCAATCCGGCACCAGTATCCGGCCGGTACAAAGGTACCACTAAAGAGCAGTCCGATTGGATTGAAATTGGCATATCATAACATTTTTTTAAGGTAGCTGTATAAAAGAGGTTTAAGGACATATCATAAATTTTATAAAAAAATCCGTTTACACAGATAATCAAATTTTTCGTCCTTATAACCAACAATTAAAATCTAGTATCCAATGTTAAATTTTAGTGTTAAAGTTTAGTTAAATATTAGTGTTTGTATTAATAATATTAATCTTTATTAAGTCTTTCTATTCATGCATGACATCAGTAAAAAATATTCAAATGTATCTTATATTACTTAAATGTAACTTAATCAACCATGAGCATCTTAGACCCTTTCAGCTACTATTCTGGTCGGTTGTGGACATGTTATCTAATGTGGAGTAAGATTGAGCACATGCAGGGTGCGGTAGTGACTGCACAAGTAACAATGCGCGGAAATTTTTCCAAAAGTTGGACTCGTTTTTTTTCCCGGATCCGATGACCGAATCCGGTAAAATATTACCGGATCCGGTTGACGTCTAATGATGCCGGATCCGCCGGATTTCCGGATTCAGTTTTCTGGATTGCAATCCCTATTAGTATACTGTTCGTTACTAGTCTCGAAGAATGGGTTTTTAATGTCTTGAATGACTGAAGTTGCAAGCGAATGCTATAAAATTATACTTAAGAAGTTTGGCATACCATTAAACTGCTACCGCTGTCGCCAGAAGCAGCCGAAACAGTGCTTATAGAGTCCATTATGTTGTTAGACGTATTGAGTTCCGATGAAAACTATTCTTTATACATTTTGCAATAAATAAATCTTGACAGGTCTTCAGATCTTTCTTTGAAACAAAACAACACAATTTTTAGATGTTTATTAGAAAAGGCACACTATAGTGTTAAAGAGTATCTGGAAGACAAGAGTGTTCAATGTCAGTTTAATAGCAGTTAATATTGTGTAATTTTAAGTTGTGTGATTCTAATTATTATTTATTATTATTTGTTGTGTATAAACCTATTTATAATAACTAATTGTGATAGATTGTACAGCAGTAGTAGTACAACAGTATTGTCTTTTAATAATAATATATTTATTTCCATGCCTTGCGGTAGAATGTGGCTGCTCATAATTATAAGTCTGGAACACCTTAATGTATATACCCATATCATCAATGTGTTAAGAATGGTCACCCATCCTAGACCGACCAGTCTGGTATTACTTAACTTTGTAATCTGCTAACTTACTCAGTTACCACTTAGCCACGAGCCCCTGTATTTAGAAATATATAAGTATATTTATCAGTAGTCTGGTTACCGTAGTACAGGCTCTGCCTAATTTGGGATTAGACGACCGTGTATGAGATCTGTCTAGGTATTATTATTTGTATGTGATTATCAAATGACATCTTTATTATACAGCATAATTTTAACCGACCTTAAAAGGATGTCTGTATTTTACGCGATATTTCCGCTATTGGCAATCGATTTTAATAGTTATTTTTTTAATTGAATTAGCTGTACTCAAGGTTATACCATTTTAAATTTGAAGAAAATGTTCCACCTCTAAAAGTGGAAAATTAAGAGATGAAGAATACAATTTATCACAATTTGAAGTCGATGACACTTTATTCAAAAGCTAATTATTTTACAATTAGTGTCGTGAACACTCTGTCAATTTAATCACTATATAATCCTTTCAAAAACTTTCTGAATTGACATCAGTTGAACGTGGATTGTTATTTACATGGTAAGTAAAATACAAAAGACCATTTTAGGAAATCATATACAATCAACAAACTCCGGGTACTTTGAGATAACTTTGCACTTCGATACATGAGACGACCACTATCTTAGTCTACCCGTGACTATGGCTGTTGAAAAGCAACTGAAACGTCGGGATCAGTGTAAATAGTATAATAACACCAAATAAATCGCGATAGAATCCGTTAAAAATAGTTTTATTTCAATGTGTAACTTTCGACAATATCAGGTTTCTCATAATTTTCATCAAAGATTTTACTGTGTGAATTTGGATGGTGATGACAGAATCACACACTATATAGAAGGTAGGTATGTAGCATGGCTCGCTGCTGCCATAAAATAATATGTTTAAAATATATAGACACATAAAAATACCATAAACAATTTCTGGCCTAAAAAATGTCCCAAAAGTACTTATTAAAGCCTAAGTTAGGCCTGGTTGTTAAAACAGAGCTATTGGACACTAGTCACCGGTAAGCTAAATTGAACTTAACGAATTTGAAACGAGAGTCATTATTTGTCTAGCAATAGATATATTTCAGGTACATAGTAATATATTCTGTGAACTTTACCCTAGTAGTTTAATGAACTAAAGATAAACATTGATGTGATACTTATATTATACTAGCAGCGCCCCGCGGTTTCACCCGCGTAAGTCTCGATCCCGTAGAAATATCGGAATAAAAAGTAGCCTATATGTTAATCCAGGTCTCCAGCTATGTACGTACCAAGTTTCATCGCAATCGGTTCAGAAATATTTCAATAAAACTTACCTATTACTTCTATGGATAGATTTGTTTTCGTACTATTATATCAACGTGACTTCATTGTATTTAAGATTTACAAAATTATTATTGTTAATCATCCATTTTATAGATTATTTTAACCATTAAGGTTGACAATAAACACTGATGACAGGTGTCATCATTCTTTTTATAGCTATAAAAATATGTAAGTAAAAAAGGTTTTAATTAGATTAGTTTAGATTAGTCACAAGACAAGATATTACAAGGAAATTACCCCTACTGATATTCTTGTAAAAGAAATATGGGATAATGTTGAAATATTGTTATTTTTTTTTTTTTGTTATGGTGTAGGGGGCAAACGAGCGGACGGGTCACCTGATGGTAAATGACTACCGCCGCCCATGGGCACTTGCAACTCGAGAGTCATAAGTGCGTTGCCGCCCTTAAAGTGGGAGTAGGAGAGGAGGGGGAGGGGGGGAAGAGTGGGAAGAGGGGAAGGGGGGGAATAAGGGAGAGGGAAGGGTTAGGGCCTCCGGTAACCTCACTCACGCGGCGCAATGCAATGCAAGCATTGCTTCACGGCCGATTTTCTGTGAGGCCGTGGTAACGAGCGGAGTCGAGCCGGCGCATACGTGCCGAAGCATGGCTCTCGCACAACATAAATAACAAGAATCGTTTTGTAATGGGAATAAACCCAAGGTTAAATTCACGTTCGTTCACAACACCTGCTGATACGTTAGTTATTTATTTTAACATAATACGCCTAGCCGTACAAAAAATTATCATCGTCATCATCTCCCTATTATCCCAATTTATTTGGGGTCGGCGCAATATGTTTTACTCATACTACACAAGGTTTTGGCTGATTCTTTTTATGGCCAGCCGCCTACCAGACGCCAACCCTCCTTGGGAATATTATCGTTTTAAGACGGGAATAAAAGAACAAGGTATGTTGGGATAGGGAAAATGGGTAGGGGAAGGAAGCTAGGATAGAAGATATCGCAGGTCTCCGGTGAGGAACGGGACTGAGATTACAGTAGCTTGAAGAGGCCGGGGTCGCGTACCCGTATGTACAATACGATCCTGTGTTTGGAGATGGCTCTGAGCCTCTAAGAACACTAATTGGCCAAGCCGTAAAAATGAAGCTCTGTATATATACAAGAAACGTGTGTTAAAGGGTCGGCTTCGTGCATGCGAGCCCTCTGGAATTGCAAGCGTCCATAGGCTACGGTAACCGCTTTCCATCAGGTGGACCGTATCCTTGCGTGCCACCGACGTAGGATGAAAAATATATCCAACACTAAAATCCTTTAAAAATAATTTATCCTTTTTTAATGGATTTATCAGAAATGTACCGAAATTTATAAAGGGTTTGGTATATTTTTCTTTGTATCTACGCACATCTGAGTTTAATGAAATGTAATTGTGAATTAAAAATGTACATTTATTTTATTCAGAGTAAAAATAAAAAATGAAACAAATTATTATCTATATTTCTAAAGAACCGGAGATGACCAGCCGCGACCAAAGGCACCCGCCTTTGCTCGGGGCTGGTCATCTCCGGACTGCTAATACTTAAATATAGTAGTAATTGCGACTGTTTATATTTTAGAACATTATTGTCCTCACATTTCATTTACACTTATAAGCAATGAAACCAGAAAATTGTAAAAAATATGTTCAAAAAGAGTGTCCTTGGAGTTTCTTGCCTGTTCTTCTCCATAGGATCCACGTATTGGAACAAGTAACTAGCTTCACGACCATAAACTTAGTATAAATATACTAAGTTTATGTTCACGACTGACTTATTCTGATTCGTGCTCTTGACAATTCTAAAATGCCTATAATATTACTCTGATAGCTTGTATAATTATAAAACACTTGACATTGGCGGAATTCCTGCGCTGATTCTTGCGCGGGATATAGACCATAATAAAATAATGTATGGTTTAATTGGAATGAATGGTTCTGATTTTGAATATCAGCAAAATTTTATGTCTTTCATCCTTCAACTCTGACGTTTTATCGTTCGGTTTTGTTAGCCTTACTTAATTTTTTTTTATATCAACAGCTGGCCTTTTACATGAGCGGTTTTATTAAGGGTTGTTCTAGATATATACTAGACCACTTGGCGTTTAGTTCAGAAAATAGAGGCCGGGCACGATAAACGCAGTTTTATTAAGAAAGTTGGCCTGTACTTAGCGATAGTTTGAAATCACGATATGCTGAAGTTAAGTGGAAACTTTTAAACTTTATCTAGCAAGATTGCCCGCAATATGGAAAGCGCACAGTAGCTTCTGTTGGCATATATTACATTTACTTTTCCTTTGAATTAACTGCATTATGGAACAAATTTAACCAAGCCTTTCTGCTCTGTTTAATCTTAATTACGATTTCAGTTACAGAAGAAGGAGCATGTAAAATAAAAATGGTCGAATATAGATAGATATACATTCTATTGATATTCCCGTATATTATTAAACAGCGCTTTCTAGACCTAAACTGAGCATGGCTACTGTGAGGACAACGTATTCCATACCTCGGCGTGGCCGAATCAACGTCAAGCGGTGCGGTTAGCCTCTCGCTAGAGACCATGGTTCTGTCCACGCTCCCAAGCGCATGCATGGGATTCTGTCCCTCATTCTACGAGTAGGTGATGCACATCAAGGAGCTGGCGGAAAAGCAACTTGGTAAAGTCAATTTTCTCCCTTACCACAGAAGCTGCACCGGGTGTCAGAGACCGCTAAACGTTCTCCGGCCTCCATTAGAGTTGACGTTACGCATCTCTCGCACGTTTCTTTAAAAAGGATACTTTCACCTTTTTTATTAGATCAAAGTCACTCAAAAAGAGCTATAGCTCCACTCTAAGAAAAAGATACATACTAGTTCTTGCAGCTACATTCCTTATAGTCACTGCTCCACACATATCTTGGGCAGTTGGATAGACTCTGCGAGAGAGACATCTCGGGTCTGGAGATACTATTTCTCTACCGTAACTCATGTCCTGCATGTCCAGGACGCGACAGTAAATAGGTTGTACAGGAAAGTACTTAGTAATTACAATGACAAGTACATATTGTAGAACACTTTAGCAACGTCGTACCCTGTCGTACCTGACTGCTCTCATGTCAATTATTCCGAAGTGATATATAAGGACGCTACACATTGTAATTAGCTTTGTTATTAGTTTGCAGGGAGACGCCCTGCGTCAAACTGAGCACCTTAGAACATATATTGTTGTAGGAGTGAGCAGTTGTGTTAAAGATTTCAGTGAGGTTGACTTTTACGTTGATTGCAAGATTAATTTAGGGACATTCGTACATAGATGATAGAGAAAGCTGTGTAGCACTCGATGTTTGGGGTTGTAGAGCAAGTTATATGCTATCGTAAAAGGTTTGGGAAAAGTTACGATGATACGAGTAAAGTCAAAAAGACCTTAATATTTATGCGTTGCTAGTTCAAAATCGGGCGGCTGTCAAAAATTTAAATCGATAGTTGTTTGTCTTTATTTAAACATACCACTTAAAACGCAATGCAATCACTTTATATAAATACGTATTTGTAAATTCTAAAATCGTAAATGACTGTTCTGTACAAAACTATTTATTTACTAGCAGCGTCCTGCGGTTTCACCCGCGCAAGTCCCGATCCTGTAAGAATATCGGGATAAAAAGTAACCTATGCGTTTATCCAGGCCTCCAGCTATCTTCATTCCAAGTTTAATTGCAATAGGTTATGTGATTTTTGCGTGAAAGAGTAACAAACATCCATCCATCCATCCATTCAAACTTTCACATTTTTAATATGTATTTATTTTAGACTACTACCAATATGGGCCAGACACTTCTAACCCCTCGAACTAAACGCTTTGACAGCTCCATTTTGGTTCGAGTCGTCAGAGTCTGGAATGACCTGCCTGCGTCTATTTTTCCAGACAATTATAATCCGGGAACGTTCAAGAGTAGAGTGAAAAGGTTTCTTTGGATGGGCGTGTACCACCTTCGTTTTCATCGTCACTTCCATAAGGTGAGTTGGAAGACAAACGCCTATTCCATTACACAATAATAAAAGTGTGTGTGTACTTATACGCACGTAAGAAGTTATACTTTTATCTAGTTAAATAAAGTTTATTTAAATATCATAATAAATAATACATACCGTCAACTAAGCTCAAATTCTACAAACGTACTCAAAGTAATATGTAAAAACCATTTTTATCACTTATAATCACAGTAAATTATCATAAATAATACATAGCGTCAACTTACCTCAAATTCTACAAACGTACTCAAATTAATAATTAAAAACCATTTTTATCACTTATTATCACAGTAAATTATCTTTAAATCAATAAATTGTTAATAAATATCAGTCACCACGATATATTATTTGAAAAAATTAAAATGTTGACTAGCTAACTTCAGGGTGTCGGTTTTTTGTGACGGTGAGCGCGCGCATCGTAAAAAGTTATTCTCATCATTTTTCCTTAACGCGCCAAGAGAAATATAAATTCAAAAATCATGTTCGCAGTAGGTTCACGTTGGTCGTCAATAAAAAAAGTGTAAAAAGATTAAGTAAACTTCAAAAGTAATCTTGTTAGTAAACTTCCAAACATTCAATAACTAGATTTACTACAACAATATCTAACAACGCAAAGTCCAAAAACGTAGCGTCAGCATTCGCGTGATTCTCGTCACGCGCCGTGACAGGGGTCTGGTACGGTCAGCACAATTTGTCTCCGCGCCGCAATACATCCATCAATTACGTTGCAGATATCGGGATGCGGGAGAGAAAAATGTTGGCGCACCTCACTGGTTTTGAGACGTATGTGAGAAGGAGCGACCTTGGGTGACCTTTCGGTTTGCATATGTCTGGTTTGTGAGACACGTACTCCGTTTTGTTTGTCAAAATGTTATGCTTACGAAAGTCAGACTTTAGTTTTTATTCCTGGTACAGAATACATATAATACACCTTATGAGATAATATCCAACTTAGAATTGTGCCGAAGTTATTTATTTATTTTGACACTTTATGGACATTCCATAAGCATTCTGCCTGATTCAGAAATGAGTGAATGGATCCACTAGATTTAAGTAGAAAAAAAGCCAAACTAAGAAAAATCATATTAGAACATACATAAACATACATATTCATACATACATATGTATATAAAGTGAACGAAAGTGAAAGTTTGGTTGGATGGATGGATGAATGGATAGATGGATGGATGGAGGGATGGATGTATGGATGGATGGATGTTTGTTACTCTTTCACGCCAAAACTACTGAACCGATTGCGATGAAACTTGGTAATCATGATAATCATAATGCATTACTGTTGTGATGATTCTGTTAGGTTATGCGAAATTTGAGCATAATTGTACACATAGTTAATCATTCCTATCTTATTCTCTGTTTTAAAATAATGTTTAAATTAATGATTATCTCTCTAAAGAAGTATTGTACACGACTTATTTACACCTAAACCATGCCACTGGAAACCTACAATACGAATTTTTCTGAAAGCGAAAGCTAAAGCGGAAAGCATTTTCGCAGATGGATTGTGAACTTAGTTCTTTTTTTGAAAGTCATTTATGAATCAAAAAATTCCGAAGGACTATAAATGGAAAAATATTTTGGTTTTTTTTTTATGTTATAGGGGGCAAACGAGTAGACGGGTCACCTGATGGTAAATGACTACCGCCGCCCATGGGCACCTGCAACTTGAGAGTCACAAGTGCGTTGCCGCCCTTTAAGGTGGGAGTAGGAGAAGAGGGGGAGGGACGGAAGAGTGGGAAGAGGGGGAGAGAGGAAGGACGGGAATAAGGGAGAGGGAAGGGTTAGGGCCCCCGGTAACCTCACTCACGCGGCAAAATGCAATGCAAGCATTGCTTCACGGCCGGTTTTCTGTGAGGCCGTGGTAACGAGCGGAGTCGAGCCGGCCCATACCAGTGCTACATCACTCGCTCGAGGTCGCGTTTTATATACCTACCAATTTAGCATCCGTGGCCGGAATAAGTGTCAGTAGGGTTAACAACACGTGGTTGAGAGCACGCACGCGCTGAACGATATTCTTCGTAAATAAAAACAAGCAGCCGAAAGAAGCAGCCGACATGTTGGCTGCTTCTCTCACACAATATGTTTAACATGGTACCTACCTATAGGATTTTCTTAAAACACGAAATTAAATTAAGACCATCTATAATAAGGCTAGAAAACAATATAGTAAGAGCGACTGAAATGAACATATTGAGAGCGGCACGGATTGGGGTATTTATTTGAGTAGGTAGATAGTTATTTGTTATTTAATACTTTTGGATAACATAATATGTTGTACAAAAGTATTAAATTGGAGCGCATGTCATAAAACGTGTTGCCGATTAAAGGGCTCTCATAAGATATAAACAGTTCCAGGTAGCAGGCAGATACCTTTCGTCTCTAATACCTGTAATTGTAGACTTTCGTTGTAATAGTAAAAATGTTCATAATGATATCTATGATAGATTTCACCGTATGATTCTGAACTGAATTCATACTCGCGCTATTATAAACTGACGAAAAAATGTGAACTGCAACAACCCAAGTCGGAGAGTAAAAAAAAACAGTATTTTAGAAAAATAAACAGTGTTGTTTTTTAAAATGGGGGAACCTCTTTTTGGAGCTTCTCGCACAAATCAATATCTTACGCTCATTTTTTAAAAAATCACACATTAAATCTTAATTAAAATAAATGGAGCAATTTTATCAAATTGAAACAAGCCCTTTTTCTATAATCCCGTCACTTTCACTTGGCATACATTACAGAAAAGCAAGCATTGAATCGTGCGCAGAGTATCTTTCTCCCGTCTACTCAGCGGCCATTAGTATATATGTACATGTGAACAGAATCAACATTTTATGTTACTATGGAAAGGTTTAAGAATAATAATAACTAGAGATCGCGTGGTGGTCGAATTTCGGCCATGGTTTATTTCATTGGCCAATATTACTTGACCTGTCATTGTATAGACTTTTGTACCATGACAGGTCAAAATATAAACTGAACACTCATAGCTGTATGTACCCGTTTTTGCATTTTTTTTAACTTTGTAGCAAATATTGTTCAAAAATTTTAGCATTCGTCACTTCTTCTCTGTATAAACTATAAGTGTGCGAAATTTCATACTCCTCCGTCCGTCCAATTTTCGTAAAAAGGGATCCAAAGTTTTCGCTTCACGTATTAATATATAAATAACTTGACACATTTCACACACGGCCGTCTGATCCCAAACTAGGCAAGGCGTGTACTATGGTAACCAAACTGCTGATAAAGATACTTATTTATTTCTAAATACATACATATTATAGATAAATTAAGCCCAGACACAGAACAAATGATCATGCTCATCACATAATAATTTGTCCTGGGTGGGAATGGAACCCAATATTAAAAGTGAAGAATATTTTAATTGATTTTAAAAATTCAACTTAGGGGAAATCATTTTATTTATCATTACCTATATAAAACTCAACACCCATAAATTTAATTATCAAATAAATAATCTATTTCATTATTTGTGTATTTTGTACAACCCTAAAGTGTCTGGCAAAGCGGTTACACACACAGACAAAGGTCGCGTGGTGGGCAAGGCGTTCTCAACTTTCGAAAAGCGTAAATAAGATATATTTCTGGTCGCAGCTAACGCCAGGTATTATTAATTAAATTTTGTAGGCTATTATAACGTAGATATTTTCACTTTTGTATGGGAGTGATGTATGTGTTACGAAGTAACTATTATCTTATCTGTGCCCATACGTGCCGAAGCATGGCTCTCCCACGTAAAACGTCGTTTCACTTTAGTGTGACGACATTTGTGGGACCCGCTCCCTCCTTAGTGTGACGTCACATATTTTGCAATTTTACACCCAGAATTGGATATATGAAAACAGCAGTTCCAAAATGATTATTTTTTCAATGAAATCAACATCAAATTAAACACCTATTCTAGAAAATTCAAACAACAAAGCTAATTAACGACGATAAATGATAAAATAATCATCTTTTGCACAAAGCATAAAGATATAATATTTTTTAACTTTTGTTTGTTGTTTTTCTTTTTTTTTAAGATAAGATTACTAGTAACGTGTGTCACACATTACTAGTAATCTCGTTAACCCCTCCAGCTAAGCTTGACGCTTGTGTTAAGAGTGGGTTCACGACGGTAGTGCACTGGGTGGGGTTCGAACCCGCAACCACTTGATCGCAAGTCCGACGCCTTAGCCATCACGCTACCGCCGCTTTAGTTTATAGATAATGTTTTGTGTTTTATAAATTACGTCACACGTCGTCTTCAAAATAGGTATGGGCATGTCTATCTTGAATATAATAAATACATATACAAAGGTATGTGTATCTTGAGTATTTTCTTTTGGGAATTTTCTTTAGCGAATGTTACCCTTAGTCTTACGATATGTTACATGGCCAGATGTTGTATGAATAAAATACTTTATATATTATGCAGGTGAAAGCCTGCTCAATTGGGACCTGTACAACGTCTTGGGTTAGCTCAAGAATTCGACCCGTAATAAGATAAATGCATGTTGAATTCATTAATATCAATTCTGGACTTCATAGTATATTATGGTTTTCTGTAATGTGAGCTATTTTTTTCATAAAACACAAAAAAACAATGTGTTTTTACAACAATTACTACTTTAGATAATAATCCTTAGTTTAAAAGCAGTAAAAGGCTAAAATAATTATCGTTTAAACGAAATATAAACTGACTTCAATACTTCACTCACATCAATATTTTTCTATATTTCTATTTCGTCAACCTTGAATTGAGAAAGAGAGAAAATTGAGTGCCTCTTACTTTTTATATCTTTAAATTAGAATTGAGATAGCAAAGTTCTATCGTACTGTTATATTTTTGCTTGGGCCATGTCTTCCGATGCGACAGGAAGTTTCTGAAAAGGGTGACGCGTTTGCTTTCGAGAGAGGTGAACGGTTCGCTCTCCATCAAGTGGACGGGGTTGCCAGTCATGATGGACAGTACCTACCGGGACTTCATTAGATACTCGAAGCGATGCGTTTATACCCTGACTTCCGACAATAGGTCTGATCTGTCTAAGGTTCAAATCAGTTTTACTCGTACTTAATCGCTTCATCGTGCCCTCACCGAGAGGGATCCTGTAGGCTTATACACGGATGGAAAGGAGAACAAACGTTATTTTCCCCGCATATGTTGTAAACCTTATTTCCAGGGCCACACTGAGTAGGGTAAATAATTATTTCTTATAAGCGTATATTACTAAGACAAGGAGGTATTAAAACTAATGAGCGCAAGACTGTTGCTAATGAGTAATAATGATGCGTGATTAGTTTCGTACAACACTGAAAAGAACGATACGAAATATCTATTAATAACGGTTTTGTTATAAATAGCAGCAGTATCTAGTGTAAAATGGAATCTTTAATCATATTTAACTTTGGTATATGCGTGCCAGATTAAAATAGGTCTGTAGTTATATAGTACAATAGCTCTTTTTTTCCCATGACATTACACACATACGTATGTACATAACAAACAAGGCATAGCTTGTACTATTGATTCTAGAACACGGATGAAGGTACTTAGACACATTTTTTTTATAAATATACGCAAATTGGACCGATTTAAGCACAAATGATCTAATCAAGTTTTGTTACCTATGTACTTCAAATAAGGTATATTTTAACATATCAAAGACTGAGTCTTGCACGCCGTGACCAATTAATAATTAAAATATTAACTTAAGACACCTCACACACGGCCATCTGATCCCAAACTAGGCAGAACCTGTACTATGGTAACCAAACTGCTGATTAACATACTTAAATATCTTAATACCTACATACATATTATAGACTAGCTGTTGCGTGCGACTTCTATTGCGTGGAAATTTTGGTTCAATCTATGGGACAGGTACCGTACATTTTTCCGGGATAAAAAGTGGCCAACGTGCTATTCCAGACTATAATCTCTGTGCCAAATTTCATCCAAATCCGTTCAGCCGTTCTTACGTGAAAGAGTTACAAACATTCATCCATCCATCTTCACAAACTTTCATCTTTAGATTATTAGTAACATAAATTACACCCAGACACGGAACAAACGATCGTACTCATCACACAATTATTTGTCCTGGGTGGGAATCGAACCCACGACCTCTGGCTTAGCAGTCGGTATCAATAGGCCCGTTGGTCTAGTGGTTTGTTAACCCATAGTGATTAAAATTTTGCATCATCGTTAATTCAGGCGATTTAATCGGACAAAAATGATTACAGTATTTTGTATAACGTTGGTAAAAATGAAAACGCTTTGTGTAAAAGATTTGAGTGACGTCCCGAATTTTGAGAAAAAATACGCAGTATTATACAGGACGCTAATGATTTTTTTAAACTTTCTTAAAACAAACCCCCGCACTGGGAAATATCCCTGTGTCGATAGGGAATTAACAAAAATAAACAATACACCCACAAAAAATCGTCGTGTCAGTTTTTGACACTTTTTAACTCTAATTATAGGTTTGTAATTTTTGTAAATTCTCTGCCACACAGGACTTTTCCTGAAACCAAGACTGGTATTTTCAAAGTAAAAATAAAACAATTAGATTGTTGGTTTTATTGTGTTGTGTATTTGTATGTTGTGATTTTAGAATGCGAGATTTAATTATTTATCGACGCCAGTCAAACTCATGTTATTTTGACTTTGAACAAATAAATACGGTACTTAACCACAACGTTATATCCCACGGGGGCCTCCATCGACGAGCTGACATTACCGCAATTCGAACAGCGAATGTATTCTATACTAGCCCTAATTTATAATTGACGTATAATTACCGGATAACAACACAGTAACTGATGTCATTGCAAATTAACCGTAGAACTCGAATGCTGTATATGGCATCGTCTCAGGTGATGAAAGCTGGATATATTGCTACCAACCCGAAACCATAACACAATCTAAAGAAGGGCAGAAGTCAAGGGAAATAGATGATTGCCTCATTCTTTGGACGGACAGGCCATTTCGCAACAATCATTTTAGAAGATAAAAGGATTGTTACTGCGGATTGGTATATCAGTCATTGTCTATCAGTTGTCTTGGAAAATGCTAGAAAGCAGCGCCCAAGAAGCAGGATCCTCCTCCACCACGACAACGCTCCGGCTCACTCCGCCAGACGGACTATCGAACATTTATCTATCGAAGGTGTGGAGCTAGTGAGTCACCCTCCTTACAGTCCCGACCTGGCACCTTGTGACTTTTATTTATTTCCAGAAATAAAAAAATAAACTTAGAGGAATGCGTTTTATGAACCCTGAAGATGCCGTGGCTGAGTTTGAAAAAGGCGTGAAAGAGATCCCTAAAGAAGAGTGGGCTCACTGCTTCAGTCAATGGTTCCATCGCATGCGACGGTGCTTAGAAATTAACGGAGACTACTTCAAAAAGCAATAAAAATATTAACAGGCTTCTATATAATTCCGTTTATTATTTTCTAAAAACTTTCAGTATGACCCCCGGATGGACTGTAGTGTTCGGACGTAGACGTGAGAGAAGTTTTGACATGTTAATTTGGAGGTGAAAACCAGTCTCCTATTGTCTCACTAATATACGAAAGGAAATTCAAATAACTCTTAAAATCGAAAATTTTGATGAGTTCGTTAAATCTATTAGAAAGTTTTATGTTAAAAAGTCTGAGTGTTTCGAAAAGTACCGCTCATAAAAATAATCTATGATAATAATAAGCTACATCATCTCAATTAACGAAAGTATTTTCGATGCATAGTATAACATATATCTTCCGTTGACTGTTTTATTGAAGTGAAAACCTTTAATAAAAACCTTGGACAATGTTGCCAGTTTTGAAATATTCCGGGTCGTGCCCGTTAAGCGCAATGCTTGCCAAATGTTCTCCAGAAGCTTGTACAAGGTCGATTCGCTCTCAACCGTTTTTTACTAGGTACGCTCGTAGTTTGCTACTCAAATATTCTAAAGCCGTAACGAAAACGTAACACTTGTTTATAGCCATTTAAAAACTTTCAGTGAAACACTAAAACTGCATTTAGCACCCACTACTGAAAATGCAACTCTATTTACTAGAAACTAAAGTTTATTTCAATTGACAGTGGATATTTCGGAAGGATTAAGTCATCTCTCTGTTTGGGAAGCAAAATGAAAAATCGCTTTCTGGAGTACGCATTTAAGATATTATATTGTTAAAACGTCGCATGTTATCTTTATGAAAGTATAGTACTCAGTACGTTGGATCATGCTCATGACTGGGCCACGGACTGTGTCTGACCGTGTTTGATTGCCGGTTTGTGGGTGCTGTTTAGCATATTTTGGCAATAATAATGATATTACTGTATATCTAACGTTTCATTCAAAATTATCAAGGTGATCATCAAACACCAGTTACTGAAAGAAAATCAATGAATCGAAAACTCGGCCCGATCTGGAAGATTTTCTCTATTGTTCAAATCGTAAACTAGAGGAATAAGAAATAAATGTCGTTCCCCAACCTCTCAAACAAAAAAAATATCTACTAGAGGAAGATGTAGCTTAAGGAAGTAACTATAGGAAAGTACCTTTTCTTAAACAACTATTGAATAAATCCGAAATTATAGGAGATAGAGCACGGTAACTAATCCAATGTATTTTTTTAATGCAACACTTTAAGTGTCTTTTGATGGCTTTGGTTTTTTATAGCGACCTAATTCATTTTGATTATGTTCTACGCTAAGAATAACAACTCCCAAAATGAGCATTTTCTCACTTACAACTGTACTCAGAGGACCAACTATTTAGTAAAGAGTCAACCAAAGCTGCTGTCCAATCCGAGCTTTGGACAAGCGTGAGTTAGCACTTACAAAGCTACGATTTAATAAAAAATAGTGTATTCATCGTTATCATACTTCAGAGTTCGCAAGGACAAGTTAATTCATTACCAATTTCCGGCTTGAACCCTATCAAATACCTTAATGTATTTGACAGGATTAGGGCCGGAAATTGGCAAAGAATTGACGTTTTATGGACATTCTACGAAATTTGATTTGTTTTAAATCATTTCTATTATATAGGCCGTATGTTTGTTTAGCAGCTGAGGGTGAAAAACTCATTCTAAACTTTTTCCTTATATAAGATAACTCCCGATCTAGGAATAATTAATGTGTTTAGGAAGACTTTACAAACATTCAAACAAAAAATACCCTGACTCGAGATAACTATTTGTGGTTCATACAAATTTTGGTCCCGTGTGGGGGTAGAACTCCCAACACTTGGCGCAGTGTAATGGCTAGGTGACCACTTTAACTATTACACTACCTGTACCCTCAAACCTCCTACGCTAGAATTATCCAGCGTAGGAGGTTTGAGGGTTTTAGGTTTAACGGGATTGGTATTGCAATAGTTAAAAAGTAAATCCAAAAACCAATAAATAAAGAGAAATGCGGCAGTGTTCCAGAGGAAGTCTGGAGCAATGAATTCAGCACCTGGTTTAAACGTATGAAGACGTTACTGTCACTGAAGACTACATCGAAAAAAAAATCACAAAGTCCTACAAAACTTATGTAGCGCCCTAGTACATATATAATATATCTAGATCATTCATAGCAAAACCTAGGGTAGACAACAAAATATAAAAAGAGAATTGGGAAACGGACAAAACATTGTGTAAGCTGGGATCCACGTATGACGGAAATCTCTAAATGTACTGACATCCCCGGTTAAATTGCGACAGCAAATTTACATAAGCATACATTACTGCTGTATACTTTTACATAAATCCCAGGCAGCTACTCAAAAAACAACAATGGAGTATCTACTCAAAAAGCGCTGAGCAAAAACCGTTCGAAACCGAAAAACCCGACAATATTGTGATACAACGCATTGAATGACAGAGACAATCGACGTTGGTCTCCGTAATTTTCCTGCCTTGTTTTATCTAGGAGAACAATACAACTCATTTTCGGGCCACAATGAATTTCATTTTGGACGCAATCCGCCAAAATACATCGCCATTAAAATCCTTCCTGGGATACCTGGATACCCTTCATACTTACTATAGTCGTGGTAGGTAGATGACAGTAAAACTTCAACTGCGAATGATTCATTTGTATCTTATTGAGGCTACATGTTGATGTAAACTTTTCCTGCACCGCGATATTGATAACTTCGATATAAATCTCGTCCAAAAAAAACAAAGTTCAGGATTATTTATAGTAAGCCAGTTTCTATTTGAACAGCCTGACTGGGAAGGCATACCTTATGCCTTAAAAGACCGCAGCCATAAAGATATTATGGCAGCCATAGGTCTTCTGTAGTCCTGTCGGTAGGAGAAAATCGATATGTCTACGAGATCTCAAGGAAATTATTTTGTTATCTTCCTTTCTTTTTGAACTAACCGATGTATTATTTGAATTATTATCTGAACCTTAAAGTGTTGGATAAATTTTTATAAATGTTATAATAACATTAACTAAAGCACAGTTTTATTTAATGTCCAAGCCAATTTTAGGCAATTGTTAATGTCTCAATTTTAGACACCACGTAGGAAACTTTAACTCCAAAAGGCTATATTGATAATGTGGCTCGAAGGACCAGTGTTGACCAATGTAGGATGTGGATTACTTTAAACCCAGTTAGACAAAACGTAAAAAAATACGTTAAAGTCCTCCAAAGATATCAAAAATGATGTGAAGATCAAGCTTAACTTATTGTTTGCTTGTAAAATGCGTCTCTTCCCTGCGGATTGCTCCTACTATAATAGCAGGCGTTAACAGCTACTGTTACAAGTTTACGACACTTCTTATCTATTCATTTATTATTGTACAATTCAATGTATGTAAACAAAATAACGAATAGTTTTCTTTGTTGCTGTTCTATGTATATAAGGGCGTAAATCTTCAAATATTGTTTTTTCATTGTTTGTATTATTATAGAAATATCTTACTAATATTATAAAGGTGAAAGTTTGTGAGTATGGATGGATGGATGTTTGTTACTCTTTCACGCAAAAACTACTGAACCGATTGCAATGAAAGTTGGTATGTAGATAGCTGGAGATCTGAATAAACACATAGGCTACTTTTTATCCCTATATTTCCACGGGATCGGGACTTACGTGGGTGAAACCGCGGGGCGCAGATAGTCCAAAATACATTAGACTGATATTCAAGTAATTATAAGTAAACACTAAAACAATTATTTATCGAGCTCTAATATTAAGTTCTAGTAGACACTGTTTTGACTGTTTAAAGTCGAACTTATGATTCAAATACTCCTTCAAAATAATAATATAGGTATTCAAATTTTATTATTTTATGCATTAAATAAAACTTAATTCCTATTGAATCCTGATTGCAGAGCCATCTGTTGAGTATCTTTATAAAAAATGTATTTCTTAATTTTAAATCAATGTAATTTGTGTAAAAAAAATCATTTAAAGTTGTGTAAAACTGATTACCGTTTATTTTGAATATTAAGCTTTATATCAAAAAATATTTTTAATCATTTCATTTATTTCTTATAAAAGAGGTTGAAGGCGCTTATCCGTTTAAAAATCTATTGTAAAGATTGTAGGGTTATTTATAAAAACGTTTGAATTGTGAAAAAGGAGATCAGTACTGTGTGTATAAATAAACTAAGTCTTTTTTAGTGTGTGTTTTCTTTGTGATGGACCCTGAACATGGAAACCCTGTCATATCGCCGAAATATATGTTACCGGCAAAGCATATAATCTTGTCATTGTATAAAATACCTAGCCATTCTATACAATGAGTTGTATAGTTAAGAGAATTTTCAGAAAAAGCCGGACTTTCCATCAACATCCTTGGTATTGAATACCCATAGTCTCATTTATGGCAGCCCTCTCTCTCTTACATGATATAAGCTTTATGGGTCAATTTTCAATTTCAATTTATCAGTTTCAAAATAAGATTTGTGAATCATGAATTCTCCAATCATGTTTTTTTTTTAAATTGTTAGCGCTTTATGTTGTACATGGAGTCTATGACCCTACCTTTCTGTAATACCCTATATAATATCTAGGTATTCCATAGAATACCGTATTATACAGTTTGCAGGTAATATTTACACCATAAACCAGTAGTAGTCCTGGAGCCAGTAGTTTCATGTGTTTAAAAAATAATGCTCTTTTCATGATTCGTGGTCATCGCGATCACCTTAACCTTTTATATTAAGTGTGCTAGTGAAATGCTCCCGAAAATGAAAACAGACGATAGTACTTACTAATGGTACCTTGGATGATGGGTCAGAAAAAAATGACCGTCACGCTCATAATACATATATAGATCCACTAGAGGGTGCTAACCTAAACATTGAGTTCTCTCAGCTCCTTATTAATTAATGTCTAATGATAAACTAATGTTTTAAGTTCGTCGTTTCGTTTAAGATTTCACTTCTGTCGGCTTTTTAGCACTTAGCAACGATAATTTCGTAAAAAATAAATAAAAAACAGCAGACGCTGGGGTCTAAGGCCGCGCGAGTTCAGCGCCCGCGTATCCATCAGATTTATTTGATTTATTTTTTATGAAATTATCGTTTCATTTACCTGTACTAACATGATGGAACATGAAAAATGCTAATAAAAAACTGTAAAAAAGATAGTTTTTTTAACAGGATCGATTTTATTTCTAACCCATCATCAAAGGTACCATTAGTACTATCGTCTGTCTTAGTTTTCGGGAGTGTTTCACTAACGCCCTCTATGTATGTAAGTAAGGGTTTTTCACACGAAAAGGCAAAAGATTTTTAAGGAACTTACCATTAAGAATGTGTGCTAATTTAAATATGCGCCATTTCCAAGTAAATCTCGGGACTTATTGAACGATCTAGTACTAGAGATGTTATGGATGCATAATTTTTACATCCGCGGAAGCGGATGCGGATGCGAATGCGGATACGGATGAAGATGTACAAATCGAAGCGGAAGCTCCACAATTGCAATGCGGATGCGAATATCCGCAACATCCCTGCCACATACAACTACATACAGAGAATAAATAGTTTATCCACTGTTCTATTAGTAAGGGAGTGTGTAGATGAAACTACTATCAGTTCTAACTTACTTTCCAAATAAAGATAAGTATCCAATAACAGCTCGATAAGTTGTAAGTCGATAGAAGTAACAAGATCCCTATATCCGCATATAAACAAGCTCCCTATAAACAATCGACATACTGTTTATGTTTAACACAATCTGCAATATCGGACCACATTAGGGACGGTTAAGATTCGTCCCGCGTTCCCGCCAACAAAAACAATCTACACGCAACAAATCCGGCGAATGTTCGATGGGAGCTGAACCGGGCCGGTTGTAAGGGTGCGTATATACTGGATCGTGTGCGTGACCGTTGACCGAACGACATTTGATTGACGCGACGGTCAAGTACTCCAAAGTACTGATACCACAGTCTAAGCTCCACATTACCAGATTACCTAATTACCACTTACTAGGTGTGTAATTCGGGACTTAATGGCGATAATATTTAAAAGGCACAATACTTCTTGGTTACCCGACGTTTCGATCGAATTGCACCGATCGTGGTCACGAGTGAACTGAAAGTGACGTTATATGAAGTGGCTTTAAAAACGATTACCACCTACTCCTCATTCCTTTTACCCATAAATCGTGAAATAACTTTTCCGCCATGTTTTTTTTTAAATAATATGAATCCAAGGGGCAACCCTTGGCGTCCATGAATGGCGGTTACCACGCTGTATTTTGTAGAATTATGTATATTTGTGTACAAATGAAAGACAAACTTTGAAAACTTACTTTTCTTGTTAAATTCCCTATAAACATATTAAAAGTTTTCAAATAATAAGGTAATAAATTATATCCAACCATGACGATTTCAAATTTAGTTTGTACGCATCCGTGTACTCTTCGAGTTAGAAAACCTAGGGAGATAAAGTTTTGACATTGTGAAAGTGATTCAAAGTTGTTCAATAATGCTTTCTTAGCCTTTAACCGTCTTCAAGAAGGACTCCTACTTGAAGTCGGAGTTCTCAATTAGACTGAATTTGTTTTCGTGTGTACCTTACGCGATATATTCACCATTTGTGAACCGACTTCAAAAAGACTTTTCTTTATTGAATTAGGTGTTTTCAAGGTCGGTCTCATTCAAATTTGAAGAGAATATTCCACCTCTAAGGCTGAAAAAGTAAGGGATGAAGAACACAGCTTATATAATTATTATGATTTATGTGCATTGAAGTCGGTGATACTTTTTTAAAGGTTAATTATGCTAAACATGTTGTTCTTGGACAATATGTTACGGTATTTTTCCACAAGAACATTTTTTAAACAGCGTCCGTTTTACTTTCTGTCATTCTGTCTGGTGGGATTTATTTTCTAACTTTGGAAATTAATTCCTTTTCAATAACAATAATTTTTTTTTTCCGGAATGTTGTTTGTTGGAGGGCATTGACGAATATGATCACCGGCTATCACACAACACAAGTATCACGCATTCGCTACTTAAGGTCCAGTGTGTAAGTAGTTTAAGCAAACCGGACCAGTTCGGGGCGGTTCCGGGCGGATTATACTAACGGCACCTAATTGCTACGTGAATAGAATTTGAACGCCCTGAGAAATGCCTCAGCTAATAGTCTTCGAGTTAATGCTGAATTTAGAATGGTTTATTTGAATGGTACCAACTTTTTATGATACATTGTTATAGAATGGGTTTATGAATATAGCTGAATTATCGTGAGTTTACGCTCTAGAATTTATAATTTCTAGAATACTTTTTTGAGATGATACTAAGAAAAGAGATAAAGACTGCGTGCGAGCAGTGTAGTGAGAAGTAGTTCTGAAATTAGCATACTTATAGGTATTTATAACATCCCAACATCCTTACAAAATATTATAATGCGAACGTGGGTGTGTTTGTATCTTTGTTTGTATCCTTTTACGCATTAACTACTCAACTGATCGTCATGAACATAACAGTACATTTTACTGGATGAAAGATATTCATCCAGCATACAAGAGACCAGAAATGGTCGAGGTAGCACTAGGCACCTAAAATAATAATCCTTCATTCAAAAAAGATACTGATTCCGAAGAATAGAAAATGGAATACAACAGGGAAAAGCTAGTACATTAATAAATTTGTCTCAATGATGCTTAAAGTTTTCTAAAAAAAGGTTTAAGTCCAAAAAACCTTTCGCATTAAAGTCCATTCATTTGATGAGGCTGCAAATAATATTATCCTATACTGTACAGAATATTTAGTCGTCATGACTGACTACAGACTCTCTTCTGTATATATTCTTTGACTGTGCCGAAGGTACTGGAAGTAACAAGTTGTTAATCACCTGAGAGCTAACACCAAGGACACCGGGCGTCACATCCAGAAGCACGCTTGTTTCCTTCTAAGCGAGGCGCTGATTGTTGGCCGTGTGGATTAGTAGATATACTTTTTGGTACTACGTTGTCAAGTGAACTAGATTTGGTCACTCCCGATTGACGGATTTGTTGGGGACTACTACCCCTGCTCCCATCTTAAAGGCCGGCAACGCACCTGTGACTCTTGAGTTGCAGGTATCCATGGCTGAAGGTAGTCACTTACCATCAGGTGACCCGTCTGCTCGTTTGCCCCAATCTTGTAAAAAAAATCTAAATTTGGGAGCAAACTGGAAGTAAAAAATTAGAGCAAAAGGGGAAATTTGGGACATAAACAGCCACAGATTCATACACAGTCATACGCATTAAACTTTTAACACCCTCGTTTTTACAAAGAATGTTTCTCAGTAGCGCTGTGCAGTAACTAATACTATGGAAGCCAGCGACCTCATATTTAATACAAAGTCGTTTCTTTCATCAATATAGCTATCATTATTTCAAAACTTTTTAGATCCGATCACAATTTTTCTTAGCAGTAAAACTGTGAAGCGTCAGGCGCCCGTTAAATCTTTACGGTTTCCACTTTCCGCCTTGCACACGGCCTTTATCCGAGTATTTCGATTTGCCCGCCTGTCACAACCCAAGCTATACGGCCTTCAAGAATGAACAACTCATTCGCGGTATTAAAAATATTTCTTAAGTTTCTTTATCTATATATTAATACGTGAAGCAAAAACTTTAGATACCTTTTTACAAAAATCGGGCGGACGGAGGAGTATGAAATTTCGCACACTTATAGTTTATACAGAGAATAAGTGACGAATGCTAAAAATTTTTGAACAATATTTGCAAAGTTAAAAAAAATGCAAAAACGGGTACATACAGCTATGAGTGTCCAGTATATATTTTGACCTGTTATGGTGCACAAGTCAAGTAATATTGGTAATGAAATAAACCATGGTCGGAATTCGACCACCACGCGATCTTTAGTATTTATAAATATCGTCTGTTTTTATCCCATCACGTCTGTGTTTATGTACATCACCACTTTAAAAGTCTAGCAACCCAATGGCGATTGTCTAAGGTTTGTGGCGTTTTGAGAGAGGAACAAAACTCTTTCTTAGAAGCCGTCCACAATGTACGTCATGTAAAATCTTGAGCCATTTTGAAGTTATTCTAATCCATATTAATATTATAAATGCGAAGCTCGCTTTGTTTGTTTGATACGCTAAACACACGTTGTCAGGGGTTCAGAAGAGGACGTAGGGTAAATTTCATCTCGAAAATTGAACTGTGCCCGAGGAATAAATGTAAATAATTTTCGCGTAGGCGTAAACTAGTCATTATCATCATCATCATCAATATAAATAAATAAAATTGAAGTGTCTGTTTGAAATATAAAAAAAATATTTGTTATTATTTTAAGCTCATACAGTTATTGGCACTATACCTATGCCTAAAAATAAACTTTTAAAATTTTTGGCTGTCTGTCTGTCTGTTTGTTCTGGCTAATCTCCGGAACGGGTGGACCGATTTCCACAGCACTTTCACTGGCAGAGCTTCCTCGAGGATGAGGACATAAACTTGGCAGTGTGACTACGTGCTTGTTTCCCAACTTAGATGCATAATAAAATGATGATTTCTCATCGCGAAGATAGAATGCAACAATCTTAAAAGATTGATGGTTACTGGGAAGATTGAAGGGAAAAGAACCAGTTACGCCAAGCCCGTTCTATCCTCGACACCGCGGTCGACTCTGCTCTACACACAGTCCAAGACAGACAGGTGACGGGCCTTTCCTACACGCCAAGATCCAGAAAAGAGGTCACAACCCTCAGAGTTAAGAACACGGGTAAAAGGGGAATAAAGAAATTTACTTCATTTATTATTATAGTCTAATTTAACCGTAAGGTTTTTTACAGTGTAAGTAGACTATTATTACATTTACATTAGAATATTTTCATAAAGATTTTAAAATCAAAGTCTAGTCAAACCAGTAAACAGTATGTCACACTCAGTCAGATATCTCACAGGACATGGTGAGTGGCAGATGATCTACTAAAAGATTATTTTCCAAGGCGATATTATTCAAATAGTTCTTGTCGGCGCTCTATAAACGCTTGCCTAATATCCAGGATTGACGTACAGGTTAGAACATTACAAAGAAACAAATTTATTTTGATCTCATACACAGGTATACGGGTTTTATAACAGAGTTGTAATTAAATTAAGGTAGCAATTTTCCAATTTCCAAAAATACCTCTGCATCCAGGACCGGAGTCCATTCAGGACTACATACTAACATGATTTTATAACAGGACTTTAGCGCCCCGCGGTTTCATCAGTGTAAGTCTCGATCCCGTGGGAATATCGGGATAAAAAGTGGCCTAATCCAGGTCTCCAGCTATCTACATACCAAGTTTCATCGCAATCGGTTCAGTGGTTTTTGCGTGAAAGAGTAACAAACATCCATCCATCCATCCATCCATACATCCATCCATCCATCCATCCAAACTTTCCCATTTATAATATTAGTGGGATAAAAGTATGTGACACATATAATGCTGGACATGTTATTGATAAAAATTTGTAAACGTTTTCACTTTTTTTTAAATTTATACCACACATTGTTTACATTTTTTAGCTTCCTCTTCTCTCCTTTAAATGTAAACTTTAAATTCTACATTCGTTCGTTCTCGAATTTTCTTTAAAAATAAGTACAAAGAATTCTCTTCACGTAGGTTTAATTTTATTAAAGGTTACTAGTAACGTGTATTCTATTTACTAGTATTCTTGTTAACGCCTCCAGCCAAGCTAAATGTTTGTGTATTGAGTTTTAAATGATAAAAGATTTCTTTTTAATATTAAATGCATTGCAGTTTTCTCCACAGCCTATTTTTATAGATTAGGTCGTGTAAACTGGCCGTAGGTATGGGTTCCGTTTCGATGATTGACAAATCCTGGACTTCCCAGATAGTATCCCGAATTAATTTGACTTAAAATAACGAAACAAAACCTAATAAATTGATTTCAGTCTCTAGCCTATAATTTTTATTTTTTTTAGTGTCCAGTGTAGTACAAAGGCGAGATCGTCATATGGCGAGATGCTGTGCCTCTTGTATAGGTATTTACTGCAAGCAGAGTAATGACATCCATGGCGTCGTCGTGAGAACGACGGAGTGATTTGGCGGACGATCAATCAAGCTATTACTTTAGTGCGAGGTTTGCTATTTATGTAAATATCTTGATGAAAGTAAGCCATTTGCTCTATTCATTAATGTGTGGTTCAGGATTATATGTATATTTATACCTAACTATAATAACCCCGGATTTCCTTAAGGGGTGGTGATTGATTTAACAAAAACTAATACTAAAGTTTTGGAATATTGAGTCATTGTTATTTTTTTAAATACTTATCACATTTATAATTGTATTTCTAAATTGGAATTTTAAATTATTGCGTATCTTAGGTAATCCTTTTGGTGTTGCAAGTCTATTTAATTTTTTGTTGGTAAGTATTTCAAATGAAAGCATGTAACATATTCATTAGAGGTTTTCAGTATTTTACTAACTTTATGTTTAACTGGCTTGTTGGTCTAGTGGTTAGTGATCCTGACTGCTGAGGCAGAGGTCGTGGGTTCCATTCCCGCCCAGGACAAATAATTGTGTATTGAGTATGATCATTTGTTCGGTGTCTGGATGTAATTTATCTAAAATATGTATGTATTTAGTAATATAATAAGTATGTTTATCAGCAGTTTGATTACCATAGTACAGGCTCTGCCTAGTTTGGGATCTGACGGCCGCGTGTGAGATGTGTCTAGTTATTATTATTATTATGCGAAAGAAGTTTTGCATTTTAAAACAACTGAAGGCAATGGTAATAATTGAAAGGAACAAAAACAGCATTATCTTAACAAAGGATTACCTTCAAGAGATGAATCCGTGCTTTCGAGACACTTTTTTTTTGTGCGTGTGGAAACTCCCAGGTCAGCCATATTTTTATTGAGTGTTTCTTTTAAGATATAGAAAAAAGAATAAAAAATATTATATTGGACCAAAAATATAGCTGTACAATATGGACATGTAACAAATGTTTATTAAAACGATAAAATCACTCAACATTTTCCACAACATATTTAATCAATTACATAATGAAATTCCGTTCATACCCTTCCCGATATCTAAGTTATGTGTGATGCATTTCAGTTCACTCAACAGGAGAGGCTTCCTCGACAACATCTCCATATAGATATTCTCATCTGGGTTGAACATCACTATAACATCATCTGACACCTGTAACGCAGCGACGTGCAGCATATTCTCGCAGTCCAAAAATAGCCAGTGTTCTGTCTTTCCTATGACAATTATGGCATTCCTCAGGTTTACCATTGGAGCGTTCATCCTCAACAAAGCGTCTTCCCACTTAAAGGGAATCGGGTAATTCCGGCATTTCTTTTTTCTATTCTCCACAAGACTACGAGGTACTGGAATAATTTCGACTTGTGGGCATTCCAAAACATGGTCGACATCTTCATTTATGAATTCAAATTGGTACTTGTCATTTTTGTCCCAATGGTAAGAGTAAGACCAGTTACCGACCAATAAATTGGCCGTTGGGAGTAATCGCGTATTGATTTCTTGCCCATCTTTGCAGGATATCTTAGAGGAAAATGCTGTGCCGGCAAGTAGAGCGAAGAGATACAGCAATAACATGTTCATTTCGTCGAGATTGTGTTTACAAATTATTTTTTAACAACTTCACTGAACTGAGGTCTTGTTAACGAATGAGATACATGTCGAAATTTATTACATTTTATACTCAAATATTATCCAATAATTATTGTTAGATAACCACATTTAATTTAATTAAAAGCCATTATTTGTGATGATTTTATAATGACTATTAAATGAATTAAATAATTACCTGCTCCAGTATGTTTATTATGACGTAGTCATGGGATGGTTTTAAAATATTGATATTCTATTGTCAACTCAAAACTATGAACTCATTTTTGTTCCAGTTTTTCGTTAATAACTTTTTTATTTGTTTAATAAAAAAAAAAAAAAATTCGAGGTATCAGAGATATTGTTATTCCCATCGATTCCAAAAACTCAGATATCGACTCCATGCCCCTGACACATTTTATACACAATCGAAATTTTAAATTAACAATTTTACAATAGGCTGCCATTTTGAAATTTCGCGATCGGACTTGGCGTACAATGAAAAACATACTAATGTCTGTAACATATTCGATTTTCATTCCATTTTGAATATTGCAAAGTGTTTCTAAACGCATTTAAATTTCTTTGTGTTTTTAGTCTTTCTCGCTTATATAAACATTGGAAAAAAATCCTTATTTAAAATTATCGGATAAACAGCTTTTGTATTTTATATTTTGCTCTAAAATCAATACTTTTCGAGATATTTAATGAACACGAAAAAAAAACCATTTTTAAGTTATTTTACAATAATAAACAATTACGTATGTAATAATAGCGTCGATACGCCTATCTCCGTCGAAGTAAACACTTTAGGATGTTATTCTTCGTATTTTTCTTCAAATTTTAAGCCAAGTATCGTATTGTTATAAAAGGGCATCACTTTTTGCGTTTTTTTTGGCTCTGGCGCCCGGATGATAATGGTATTAGTAATGAGCTCTTTGACGACAGTAAATATCCATTTCAAACCGACTTAAAAAAAGGAGGCGGTTCTCTAATAGACTGAATTCTTTTTGTGTGTATGTTACCTTCGCCATTTGTGGACAGATTTCAATAATTCTTTTTTTAATTGAATTGGTTGTACTCATGGTTGGTCCCATTTAAATTTGAAGAAAATATTCAACCTCTAAGGGTGGCAAAATAAGGGATGAAGAATAGATTTAGGCGCAATGAAGTTGGTGATATATTTTTTTAAAGTAAATTATTACCCTCGAACCTATTTTACACAGTAACATCATCACACCGATTCTCTAATCAAGATAAATCTGGGTAGATTAGAACCTGACTTTGATCAATTACAATTGTCAATCGATTTATTCAATTGGCCCATTGTCATTGAATACACACTAACTGATTGAAATTATAGAGGTGATTCATCAAATTCATTGCTATGTAGATAGACTGATAAATATCCTATGGATCCAGATTGGGTTTGGTAACTATCTTATTACTTTAAACCAGCTATTCTTGTATGTATGTATTTATATTTCGGGTATCTCGGAAACGGCTCTAACGATTTGATGAAATTTTGTATACAGACACAGTTTTGCCTTTTAAGTTTAACTGCATAATTGTATTTTCTGTTTGTGTGATTTTAAAAAAAAATTACAAAAAGCCACCGAGCTCGTTCTCCCAGGTACTGATGATAAAGCCATGATAGAGGTTTATGGTGAAACTCTTTTTTAATTTGGTTCGCTGTGGAAGCGGGTTTTTTAGGTTTAATAAACTATAATTATTTAAAGGAGTTTTACGGCCATATATATAAGGCTTTTCGTCGTCACGTCACTACATCTGTTCTCCATAAAGTTACTGTAGATACTAGAGCTCGCATGCAAGATGATAAAGTTGTACTAGACGTATATAGCTAAGTTTTATGTGTAAGAAAGATTTATCTTGTGTATAAACAAGATCAATTTCATGGTACATTAAGTACTGGCATCAAACAAATACTCAGACAGAATTTAATCCTTTTATAACCCCAAGAAGGGCTCTGGATCTTAGACCGTAAGCCGCAGGCAGATCTTTTGTCAAAAGATATCACCACTTGTAAGTACATTTTGAAAGCCAAAATATATGGCTTATTTTATGAAAAATACGTTCAAAGGTAACTTTTTTGTATCTCATGTCACAACAAAGTATATAAAATAAATTTAATTTCAAAGATTCTATACCTCAAAAGGTACGGCATCTTATAGTTTATTATAGTTTTTTTAAGCGCTGCTTTATAACATTAAGTTCTCTAATGTTCTTTAATATATCATCATCCTCCGCGCCTTTTCCAAACTAAGTTGGGGTCGGCTTTCAGTGTAACTACGATATGGCAGAACTTTGATATTTTACGTGAAGCGACTGTCATCAGACCTCCACAACCTAAGTACTTGGCGATATCAAAGTTCTGTAGTTAGACCAGGTTGTCGGACTTTTTAGGGCTTGAACTACCCGTAACGAATCCCACAGATGTTTGTATGGCCCTCCTCCTCCCTCCCTTCCAGACCGGCAACGCACTTGTGACTCTTGAGTTGGAGATGCCCGTGGGCGGCGTCATTTACCATCAGGTGACTCGTCTGCTCGTTTGCCGCCTATATCATAAAAAAAACACCTAGCCGATTTATCTCTTTGTAGAAATGTAGCCTTATCACCAATCTAGTGTAAAAGAGCACCAAATAAATAAACATCGTTACATAACAACGAACAAAACATGTATTTTATTTCATTATTTATGTGATAGGTTTTGATTTATGATTGCATGAGATGAGTGTGTAGATAACCGGGATGGCTAACAAATAGAATATGTAACACATGTGTATTAAATATATAGGTTATGCTCTGTCAGGTGTAAACACAATTTCGGATAAAAAAAGTGTGTGTGTGTGCAATTCACACATGGCAAAAGTGAAACTTCTAAATTAATTAACCAACGAATTTTAATACGCAACTGCACAAAAATGATACACGTGAATGACACAAGAAGGCTTCGTAGTACGCCGGCCTAAAGACACGTGCTAGCATACGAAGATTATAGGAAACACTGTATACTTGTATTCTATCTCATTCTCGCAGGCTAAATCCTATTTATGAATATGTTTGTCTCTTTTTAGTGCTGTATACTTATATTCTATCTCATTCTCTCGCAGGCTATATCTTATTGTATTGTGTTTGTCTGTTTTTAGTGTGACTTAAGGCTTCGTAGTACGCAGACGCAAAGACAAAGATTATAGGGAACACTGTATACTTGTATTCTATCTCATTCTCTTGCAGGCTAAATCCTATTTATGAATATTAAAGAATATCGGGAGAAGTCTGGATGCCGGGACTCGTAATAGAACGACAACTTCACTACTAGACGTATATTCGCAGACTAGCTGACCGTTACAGGGCGTTATAACATGAACTATCCTAACTTATGTCTAGGTACCCACTGTTTATTAACATACATATATCACAAATTTGTTTATCTTTTTTCAAAGATTATAGGAAATACTGTATACTTGTATTCTATCTTATTCTCTCGCAGGCTAAATCCTATTTATGAATGTTTGTGTGTCTCTTTTTAGTGTGAGTTTCTCGTTTCATGGAATTTCAAATCACAACGATTTCACTTCAAAAACAATAAATTTTCGTTAAAGAGCTTGAATTTCCCGGTCACAGCCAGTTCGAGTAACAGGAATGCTACCCTGACCTGCTTGAGCTGATTACACTTCTCAATCGCGTATGGATTGAGCAGCGTAAGCTATAGCTCAAGCAGGTTTAAGCAATATTCCTTTAATTCCCAATCCTGCCTTTTCCTTTCAATATGGTACCAATTTACCCATCTTCAATTTCCAAATGGCCCGGTGACGGTAATTGTCTTGCCCCCAATTACGTCTGTGGGATCAAATTATATTTGGCAAAATGTGATGTGTGTAAAGACAAAACAGTTGACTAAACTTTTCTTCTCTGTCTGTCAACGGTTTTTTTTTGTGCGCTAATCTGACTGGCACAGTGGGGGTTCTGTACGAGAACAAACTTGTATGTAAATAGTTCGTCTATCTCGGGTTTCGATCCTCAAAGACTTTAGTCCGTTTTTTTCCAAAGACAAACCTAACTTGGCAGATCCGAAAATAATCTCCCTTACATCGATGTACGTCAATTTTCCAACCGCAAAATATAAGTTTGTAATAGCAAAAAAACATTTTCATGTATGTAGTAGAACAAATTAACGACTTTCGGATTATTCCCTTTACTTCAGACCTTGCTTCTAGACTTTCATGATTCTAGGTCAATGGGAAGTACCCTATAGGTTTTGATTTACCTGTGAAACGTCTAAATTAGTTAAAATTTCCGGCTTAAATGGCCATATCTTTTGATTGCGTTACCTTAGAAGCTTGATTTACAGCTTTAAGGGTCCGCGGATATAAGTATTTGATAGTAATTTCAATTTAATACCATCACGCGTTTCTGAGAAAAAGGATCTTGACAGACACACAGATAACCGGACAACAAAGTGATCCTATAAGTGTTCTTTTTCCTTTTTAGGAACAGAACCCTAAAAATGGAAACTGTTTTTTTCCTATACTCGATAGAGCTTTATTGATATCAATAATTAAATGAATTCTGGTCAAAGCTGAACCTCTGGGTCAACTATAAGTATTTTTAAATATTAACATATTTTCTTACTTTCTTTCTATCATCTTATTTTTAGTATCTTTGTTTTCTAATTCTGCATCATCCCAAGGTTCACTGGTAGAGAAGGCCATAGGTATTAAGCTTTAATATAAATACTAGCCATCTGGCCACACGTTGCTGTGGCTAAGTAATTGGCAATAAAAATATATTGTGATTATAAATTGAGATAAAATCTTTCTCTCTCATCTGAATCTTTCAAGTTGTGCGTGCAAAGTTTTATTAAAATCGGTTCATTCGATCGATTTTTTTATATCACTACATATTATAAAATAAATTCCTCCCACCGCATCTGTCTGTTAGCGATAAACTGAAAAACTACTGAACGGATTTTCATGCGGTTTTGGTGACCAAGACTGAAGATTTCCACACGGATGCGACGGTATCAATTTAATGATGTTGTTGAAGTTTAGCTTTTCAATAAATAAATTCCCAATTTCCAAATTGTTATCTTTGGGTGTGAAGAACGTAAAAAATTGCTTACTTTAACCCACAATATCCGTGAATTGATAAACGGGATCCTCAAAACGCATCTTGAGCCACATTGCTCTGCAACTAGTGTTATGAAATAAAGACGTTGTGGACGTCTGTTCATATTTAAAAGACAGACAAACCAAGACTGCAACAAATGCAAAATACACATTTGCGGCGAGCATTAAATTAAAATGTGTGTCAAATATGTTTCTCGTTGTTTTTTTGTTATCAAAAGTCAAGTTTGTTAAAGTATAATTAATATAATATTTTGTGATTAAATTTTTTATCATCCTCATTGAAAATATACCCTATATATAGACAGAGTGCTCAGGCACCCTGGGTAGGAAAGTCGGTGTCAAACATGGGTAGGATTCTAGGTTTAAGAAACGGCTCAAATAGATTGTTTGATTTCGTTTTGTGCTTTCCGGCGCGTGGTGTGTCCTTTGCTGAAGTAGAGTGAGTACCAGTTCTCTACTTCTCACCAAAGTATGGAATGAGATAACCTCACGGCAGTTTCTCCAGTAGTGGCACACGGTTTTGTAATCATAATATGTAATTAAGTTTACATAATGCTTTTAAATATAAAGGGTTACACTCACTCATTATCTTTTAAATTAATTCATAAATCAAATATTTATCAAAACAAGTTAAACAAGAAGCTTCTATTTAAATATCAAAAGACAAACAGTTGTCGGGCCTGAACAAGGGATTAATGACTGGAGCCTAGCTTAGCACTAAGTATAAGTGGCCTGTAATAACTTGGACAAATGTTTACAGGACTGTGATGTTTAGTTGCTTTGCGATGAATTAAGAGCACTGACTGTGTTCGTGAGCCACAGACCGCTATTTTTCTATAAAAAGAAAAGAAGTATGCGAGAAAGATTTCATTAGGATTATTTTTAGCGTTTCGTTTGACAAAATAAATAACGGAATCCTCACTTCTTCTTTAAAGGTTTCAAATTAAAATATTTGAAGTAAAAACTTCTTTAGGCACGTTTGTGCACTTTTGCTATGGGGAAAAGCACTGAACTCGTGACCGTTACGCTAATAATACATATATAGATCCACTAGAGGGCGCTAATATAAACATTGAGTTCTGTCAGCTCTACGTCACCAACCTGCTAATGTGACGTTTTAAGTTCGTCGTTTCGTTTAAGTTTTCACTTCTGTCCTGTGACTGCCAATTCTTTTTATTTCATACTTAGATCTATGGCCATATGGAGCTGTAAAAATGGAAGTTCCTAAGTCAACGCAATCAAAAATACAGCTATTTATGAAGCATATTTTTGACAGTCGAGTAAATAAAACTGTCAGTCAGCTATCTATTTTATTACCTGTAACATAGTAAAAGTTTTAAGGCTATTCTGATTGTTTTCTATAAAAATAACTTTAAGAATTAATTACATTATGTATCTATGTGTTAGAAATAAGTTCAAAAATCATCAGTCACTAGCATCAACCAGTCACGCAAATGTTTTCGTTTTAACCAAGTGCGTCTCCAGGTTGGGGCACAGATAAGATAATAGCTACTTACTGAGGGCAGCTGCTCCCCCCGCGTTTGTATGTCTTACGTAGTTACTAACTATATTAAAGTGAGGTTTAAGTAAAAATTTTGATTTGCCATTTGGAAAACAACACCCGTAGGTATTGTCAGACCTCGCTAGGGCCTGGAGAGGTATGCTCGAGAAAGAGGTGATAGCTTGGTGGCGATATCAATTGATAGAGGCTATGAACCAAGATAATTATATTGGAGGCTAAATTAAATAATTTCACAATCGAATACATAATACCAGATTTCTTGAAATCAAAGACGCGGCACTTCGACTGACGTACACTCCGTCTGGTCCACGCGCCGTCTTCTGTTTCTTCTATCAAATTATATAAATCAAATAAGAACTATTCGAATCGAATTCAGTGCCGACTTCTCACACAACAGTACTAATGAATACCATAGAGGCCTGATATACTGTATATAACACTATTAAAACTCTATGTTTCAGATTCCTAGAGTCAGATCATTACTTTGCAAATTTATGTCATTACCCCTAAATCTAACACAATAGGAAGTATAGCCGACTCCAATAAATTCTCGACACAATTCTCCGTAGTCACGCGACGAACAGATACCCATGACATTACTTCGTAGAAAATGTTACAAAAACATTCCTGTAGATTTATAGAATGTATATAAATATACTGAATTCGTATACCTGGAATCTTTAATGAGTCCGATCTGAAATACTCTTTCTAAGTATTGTTCCACAGTACATTTATTTATATCAATGAGAAAAAAATCAAATGGAATATGTGGTTCATGTGGAAAGAGAACCCTCAGATTTTATTAAAGCTCTCCTAAGGTGAGCATCGACAGTCAAATAACGTTACAATTATTTTTTATTTTATACAATAGTGTATTTCAAATGACATTCTTTTAAGCAAAAAAAATACGTAGAAACTTTTAAGGTGCATAGCCACCTTTACCATTCAACTTATTGGATATTTGCTTCCCCAAAATAGCCAGAATTTTTTCAGATTTATTTTGTATCAAATTACAATAAACGGGCTGGAAATTGAATATTAACCTTAAATTAATTAAGGATATTCGGTTTTACTCACGTGTGTACTTTGGGAATGCTCGATTCGTTTCTGACCCGACGGGGGCCCTTTATCAAGGAGTGAAGCGATTTGCCGAAGTGAAGTGCAGTGCCTGACAATGACGCAGGAAACTTACACACATAAATAAAATCGTATATGGCCTAAGTTATGAATATCACTCACCAAAGTTTTTATCCTATAATTTTTAATATAATTTTGTTCATAGGAGAGCCACGTTTCGGCACGTAGGAGCTGGCTTGACCGGGGTGATAAAACGGACTCACAGAAAACCGGCAGTGAAGCAATACTTTCATTGTTTTTCGCCGAGTAAGTGACATTACCGGAGGCCCTAACCTTTCCCTCTACCCCTCTTCCACCCTCTCCTCCCTCTCTCCCCCCTCTTCCCCTACTCCCACCTTAACCGGCCGGCAACGCACTTGTGGCTCTTCAGTTGCAGGTGCCCTGGGCGGCGGTAGTCATTTACCATCAGATGACCCGCATGCTCGTTTGCCCTCTATCTCATAAAAGTCGATCGAAAAGATTATCAAAAATCAACTTATATCTCTATTTCAGAATATTTTGTATCAGGAAAATGCATACATAAGAAGCCATAAAGCCAAACTCACTGAAGACTCAATCCCACAGTACCAAAATCATGATAAAAAAATACACTTAGCACAGATTTACGTCCAGCAGCAGAATATCATAAAAGGTACAATGTCCCCGTTACAGATTTTTTTATTTATATATCAAGTCGCTAAAGCTTCAGTAACAAAGTAAATTTTCAGTGCCCGTGGGTGGACGGGACGGGTGATCCCTTCCACCCGCTATAGTGGTCAGCCGCGAGGAGGTGACGTCTCCGTGTGCCTGGACGTCACCGTCGCCTAATTAAGAAGTTTACCCTGAGGTAGTGCCCGTGCTTTTGATGGCAGGCGCTAGGAGGAACCCGGATGTCTTAATAAAAGCTGTTCTCGGCCCCTCCTATTTTAGACGCTATATCGCATACCGTGTGGTGTTAGTCGGTTCGATTACGGCACATCGCCCCACCGAAAACTCCAGTAGAGTGACAGCCCCCCCTCGGGAGCATATTCATGTCGATAGTGCACTGGGTGGGATTTAAACCCGCAAGCACTTGATCGCAAGTCCGATGCCTTAGCCATTGCGCTACGGTCGATTAAATTCATTAGCTTTTTAAAGTGAAAACTTCTTTATGCATGTTTGTGCACTTTTACTATGGCGAGGAAGCACTGAACTCTAATACATATATAGATCCACTAGAGGGCGCTACTTTAAACATGAGTTCTGTGAGCTCCTTATTAATTAATGTCACCAACCTGCTAATGTGACATTTTAAGTTCGTCATTTCGTTTAAGTATTCACTTCTGTCGGCAGTCCAATGATTGCCTATTTTTTTTTTTGCTTTTAAGCTCTTACTGGCACAAAATATTACCACCCTGAGCCATTTATTCTATTGAAAGAAAATGTCTACTTGAAACTGTAGCAACGTTGACACAAATTGGCCCCTAAATAGCTACGTAAAAACATGAAAATTGTAAGCGAAGCACAGGTTCCACTCGATCTACGCACCGTTTTACCGGAGCGGAGTTAGAGGTCAGATGTCAGAAATATAAAAGCCATTACCCGAGAGTCTCAGAACGACATTAATGATTGTCCATTGCACTTGTGCCAAAAGGAGTCTTTTGAAGTACACCGTTTGGTCTGAGTGTCTTTTGGCTGTTGAAAATGGGGCAGCGTTTTAGGTGCCCCAGTCGTGACGAGTGAAATATTAGGCGGCTAAAATCATGCTTTTCAAATGTTCTAAAATAAGGTAGTTGTTTTATTTTATAGTTTAAAAACTAGTGGTTTATATTCTAAGCCCTATAAAATGTCTGATGCTTACTTAATTTTCTAAGAAATTTATGATACTGGACTTTTTACTTATGTACAGTTTTAACTGTAGCATTACTCCTGGTTGAATCAGTAACGCTGTAGCAAAATTGATGAGGAGGATGGAGGATTTTAGATCGATGTTTAAAAGAAAACTACGGATACATGTCAACCGGACTTCCAAGAGTTCAGAAAGTTATTATTAACACGAGTGTAATAATTTATATAACTGCAATATTTGTACATTCAATCTCATTCTAGTTTTATGACTTAGAGACGTGATCATAGTAAATTCAACGTGCAATCTAGCACAGTGCCAAAACTGCACCTATGCCATAAACACTGGATAAGAATGAATTTATGAAATATTTAAAAGCTTTTCCGTATCATAATACATATTACAATATTACAGATTAATGATGCCATCTTGAATCTGTAAAAATTTGAAAGTGTCATTGTTGAATTCTTTATTACAGGACATTGAAGCTTTGACTTGGCAGTAGCTTCATTTAACATATATTTTATTTGGTTGTTGTAGATAAATATTTTTTTTTTAAAGACAACTCTCGCATTAGGAATATTCCTGTGTCGCGGGAGGCTTCACAAACATTCAAACAAGGGATACAAAGAACATCCAGACTCGGGACAACTATTTTTGGATCACAGAAATTTTTGTCCCGTGTGGGATTTGAACCCACAACACTCGGTGTAGTGGTGAGGTGACCACTTAAACCATTGCGCCATCCGTGCAGTCATATTCTGTCATATTTTAAATTATATTATATTATTTGATATTTATTTAACTTCATAATTTTTGACTTGTTTTAAATTGATTAAGGATTAAGAATTCTGATGTAAATTATTAATTTGTTTGTAAGCCACTCTCTTGGACAAAACATGTTTGGATTTTTCTAAAATTCAAATGTTGAATGCATTTTATCTGTGTACTGTGTATTTTATGTGTGTATATACATGTTTCTACAAATAAAAGACTATCTTATTTAGATAGTCGTTTATTTGTATGTTGTATTATTAAATTACTAGCAGCACCCCGCGGTTTCACCCGTGTAAGTCTCGATCCCGTGGGAATATCGGGATAAAAAGTAGCCTATATGTTAATCCAGGTCTCCAGATATCTACATACCAAGTTTCATCACAATCGGTTCAGCAGTTTTGGCGTGAAAGAGTAACAAATATCCATACATACATACATTCATACATCCTCACAAACTTTCACGTTTATAATATTAGTAGGATTTACCATTTCTAGTCCCACTAGTTAACTTTTTAAATATTTTTTTTAATACCAGGAACCTGTATTCCTCCGAAAGTGTTTTTTGAAATCACATTTAGCTTCATATCAAAAAATACCACAGATCAATTTCGTATCGATGACGTCATCCAATATTTAAGTGCACGTTGGTTCGTCAAAGCGCCATTTTAGCTCCAACGAATGAAACGCTCTCGAAAACGTTTCAGATTAATGGCTCTTGTTTAGTTCGGAAATGTTTGTCATCGGCCAGGTGGGCCCCGATTTACTGACTGTGCACCTACATACATATAATGTTGCTTATTGAGGCGGTTTAATAAATGGTCGAGTCCTGTTGAAGGCATAAACGCCGTATGAATTACACAGCCTTAAAGTTGGGCACAGGTAAAAAGATATCAATAAAAAAGGAACAGAAATCAGAAGACTCATAAATATACTAAAATCACTGAGATTCTGTGCAGATATGAACACTTTGAAAATGGTATATCTAGCGCTCTGTCAATCCGTTATCACCTACTGCATACCGGTGTGGGCTGGAGCTGCTAAAACCAAGTACATAGAAGTGGAGAGAAAGAGAAAGAGCTGTACTTAAGGTGATGCTTGGTAAAGCTCAGCTATATGCCGACGGTGGTTTTCTTTCAGTAAGAAAACTATTTGTGCTTCAAGCCATTCTTAGGAGACATAGGCTAGTTTCACCGCCAGAGCGTACGAAGCGTAAAGAACGTTTTTCATGTACAATGGAGAACCACAGAACTGCATTCGCTGGTCGACAATTTTATTTCCTGAGTACTCGTGTTTATAAGAAGGTATGTAAATTCATTTCAATAATTGGGCTAAATCGTCATCAGGTTAAGGCATATTTTTACACAATTTAGACTACGCACAAACGGAAGCACTACTTCAGCTCCAGCAGTAAGCCTATCACACAGCACACATATCCACCCACACATACCCAAACACACACACACACACACACACACGCACACGCACACGCACACACACACACACACACACACACACACACACACACACACACACACACACACACACACGCGCACGCACACACACACACACACACACACACACACACACACAGAGACTCACACTCTTGGGTTTACAACCTTTAATTAATGTGTCATTGTCATTGTGACGCCAGACCACTAGCTCCCAAGTCACGGGAACACCTAGTTTAGGAGCTAGGGTTACTCTATCGGTGTGAACTTAACCATAAAAATATTATATATTAGTTTCTAAGCAAAATGTTAAAGTTTTTTCATATGAATAAAGATTATTATTATTATTACTATAGAATTAAAATAACCGGCTGCGTAAAAAGCAAACTATTAAAAGAGGAACAATATTAGAACATGGCTTCAACAAATAAAACCTGAAACTGATATTTATTAAGGATATAGGGTTTTACTCGCGTGTGTAGTTCTGCGATGCCCGCCTAGTCTCGTGACCTGACACCGACGCGAAAGGTCGTATATCCTTAATAAATATGAATATTAATCATAATTTTTTTATTCTAACATGAAACTGCTGCCTCTAAAATTTTCACTAAATTAATTGTTAGTTTATGTTATTGTTTAAATTGAAGAGAGGTGGTTGAAGGACATTGCGTAAATAATGTGACTATTATAATTGATGGCTGTCTCCGCAGTTTCACCTGCGTTTATCACCACTGCTCTGCTCGTATTGGTCGTAGCGTGATGTTATCTAACCTATAGCCTTCCTCGATAAATGGGCTATCCAACACTAAAATAATTTTTCAATTCGAACCAGTAGTTCCTGAGATTTGCGCGTTTAACCAAACCAACTCTTCAGCTTTACAATATTAGTACAGATGAACAGTCAAAGCGAAAGGAAAGAGATGTATTCGATTTGAACCACCATACTTCTTTAGAGTTCTATAATGGATGTATTATCTATTTCACCATAACTTGATGAAGATCACACATAAAGTCACAAAGTATCACCAATCATTTAAATATTTATTTGTTATTTTTGCGTTATTTCTATGTTTTCGTAAGCCAGCAAAAAAACAAACGTGAGTCTAAGTGGTTTGAATCGTCCTTGCATAGACGCTATAGTGTAATCGAAATTTTTGTCTTCGCCCGCCCCAGCTTGGCACGGGTAGCAGAGACATCTTCAACAATCATGAACAAATTTCAATCAATTTACACAAAAATTTAACAAATTATACACTTAAACCTTCCTCATGAATCACTGTCTATTAGCGAAAACCGCATGAAAATCCGTTCGGTAGTTTTTTAGTTTATTGCGAACAGATAGACACACATGGGGACAGACGACAGACGGGGGATTTTATTTTGTAATATGTAGTGATAAGAATAGAAAAAATGAAACATACGCATCAAAACATGATTTCAATAATACGCATAAGGGGAATCCTAATTTACTACTTGACAATGTATCTTATGGGGTTTGAGGGAAGGCCGGAGGGAGGTGAGGATAAGTGCAGACGTACCCCGCGTACGCGACGTGCCGCGAATCTTGATGCAAATGTATGGCAAATTGGGACACCAGTGGTTTGAATACTAGAGCCCAGAAGTTAGTGGTCTGGTGAAGGACATCCCTTATTATATTGTTATACTAGCTGTGCTCGCAACTTCGTCCGCATGGAATAGTGTATTTATATCGAATTAACAGCCTATTCTCAGGCTCTAGACTATCTGTGTACCAAATTTCATTTAAATCGGTTCAGTAGTTTTGGCGTGAAAGGGACAGACAGAATTACTTTCGCATTTATAATATTAGTAATGATTGAAATTTTGGACTATTATGACTTGCATTGTAACTATAGGTTAGTTAGTTAGAGTTTCATTACATGTTAGAATCTTTCAAGACGCATCCCAAATTTGTTTTTTAATGTTTGTACTTTGTAGAATAATGTGCGGAGACTATTTGTCACTACATATCATAAAACAAAGTCCCCCGCCGCGTCTGTCTGTCTGTCTGTTCGCGATAAACTGAAAAGCTACTGAACGGATTTTCATGCGGTTTTCACTAATAGAGTGATTCATGTGGAAGGTTTAGGTGTATAATTTGTTAAGATTTTGAGTAAATTGGTTGAAATATGTTGATGATTGTTGAAGATGTCTCTGTTACCCGTGCGAAACCGGGGCGGGTTGCTAGTAAATAATAATATTAAATTGAGGTCTGCTGATCCACGTGAAAGTATTCCAAAACCATTTTCATATTTTGGTCTAGCTCTTCGGAAAGTGGACGCGGGCGCTGTTGAGAGTTTGTGTTGTAAATTTAAAATTAAAAAAACCCCCGACTCGAACATCCCTTCAAAGATTAGAAAAGAGCTGATGATCTTTAAATGGCTAAATCTTAGAGTATACATAAGCAAGCTATGCTTATGTATACTCTAAGGGCTAAATAGGTTTTTTTTTAAATTACAGTATTTAAGAACATTCACGATCAAGTCACCTTTCAAACAAAAAAAAAACGCACTTAAATCGGTCATTCGCTTGGGAGCTACGATGCCACAGACACGTCAAATTTATGGCACCCCTCTTTTTGCGTCGGGGGATAAAAAACATGAGGTGCAAATACTATATTTTTATAATAACTACTATTATAAATAGCTAGCTACCAATAAACAATTTCTAACCTTGTCAAGCACCGCAAGCTTTTTTAAGTACAATACAAACTCTTCATATTTTTCTTCTTTTTAGAATTTCGTACCCAAAGGGTCCCCCTATTACTAAGAGTCCGCTGTCCGTCCGTCTGTCTGTCCGTCTGTCACCAGGCTGTATCTCATGATCCGTAATAGGTAGACAGTTGAAACTTTCACAGAATGTGTATATCTGTTGCCGCTATAACAACAAATAATAAAAATAAAAAAATTAAAGAGGGCTCCCTTACTGAAACATATATTTTTTGGCTTATAGTATTCAATCTTGTACGATGGTGCGAACCCTTCATGCGCGAGTCCAACTCGCACTTGGCGGGTTTTTTGAATATCATTTCTTATTCTTATTGGTTGGCTATTAGAGCGTTTTGTTTTTAGTTTTTCTTAAACTATAATTTATTTTCTTATTTGATACATGTGCAAATTTTTAAGTTAATCCGACGTCTTGAAATTGGTGAAAAGTACGTTGAAAGATGTCGTTACATAGATAGATATACAGGCAGACCAAGCTAATATAAAGCGTGTAAAGGGGCTAGGTATTTCTACAAATCCTTCTAGTATTGCGACTGTAAACGCCTCGTAAATTACAATGTTATATGTTAAACGACAAAGTGATGCATCAAACTACATTCCGTAATAGTGAAAATAGACAAATCGGAACGTTTGATCAAAACAGTGATACATAATTATATGTAGAATTAAATGGTCGGTTTACTAATAGTTGTCGGCTTATCCTTCGTGATTTTTATAATTTATCAATGTATTAAATCGATGATAACCCGTTTGCCGAATTTCAAGAAAAATATTATTTTTACATTGATTTGTTGAAGTGTAGGCGGCTCATCCCACTAATATTATAAATGTGAAAGTTTGGATGGATGGATGTTTGTTACTCTTTCACGTAAAAACCAGTGAACCGATTGCGATGAGACTTGGTATGTAGATAGCTGGAGACCTGGATTAACGCATAGGCTACTTTTTATCCCGATATTCAAACGGGATTGGGATTTACGCGGGTAAAACCGCGGGGTGCTGCTAGTAGGTATATATTTGCTAATAAAACGCAAAGTAAGACCGGCGTGGTTTTATGTTAATACTAGCGGTTTCACCCGCGTAAGTCCCGATGCCGTGGGAATATTTTGATTAATAGTAGCCTATGTGTTAATCCAGGTCTCCAGCTATCTACATACCAAGTTTCATCACAGTCGGTTCAGTAGTTTTTGCGTGAAAGAGTAACAAACATCCAAACATCCTCATAAACTCCGTTATTTATGAACCAATTTTGATGAATCTTTTTTTGTTAGATAGGGTAAACCTCAAGGGTGGTCCCATGTCAAGGAAATCAGGATCTGATGATGGGATTCTGACGAAATTGAGACGAACCCTCGTCAATCGTGATCACGAATCATGTTTCGGTTTACTATTCATAACTTAATCAGGTATTTGCGTTTAGGAATCATCACATCATGAAGCTGAGCTGATGATGGAAACCATACCTTTCCTAAACAATTAGAATTTAGATATAAAACCTGTGGTTTTAGTGACAAAAACCACTTAATATGCTTTGAAGAAAAGACGTCTTTACAATATTGGAGTTGTAATACTGAATTGGTCAGTCTCCTGGGAACCTCAAGGAAGAATGGTTACATCATCAGCTCAGTGGCAAGAGGAATGATGAAGGATTAGAAATTAGGAGATAATGTTAAATTAGTGAGTCCCAAAAAATCATGAAATAAAAAACTTTTTAATAAAAAATTTAACCGATGAAAAAGAACTTAAAAGCAAAAAATAAATGATCCTCTTAAGTCTTGAGTACTGAGCTTATTTATATTTGCGAAATAAAATCATTTATCTTTTATCAATATGGTTTAAGTATGACTGATGAAAAGATTAAAGAATGTAAAATATTCTTAATTCTATATTCACAAATTGATTTTTGCATTAAAAAGCTTTTCACGTAATATATCTATGTATAATTATGTAATGTATGTTATGTGAGTATTTTTCCGACCTCTGTGATCTCTGTTTGTTTACCGTTTTTTTTTAATTTTGTTTATTAATGAGCTTCTCACTATCTTTGACAAAGCTTTATTGCTAGCAATGATCACGGTCGAGCTACGCCTTTAGGACACCGCAAGTAAAAATATATTTTCGTTTAATTTAGTTAAAATATGATTCGATAGTTACGAACTTTCAATATCTATATATTAATACGTGAAGTGAAAACTTTGGATCCCTTTTTACAAAAATTGGGCGGATGGAGGAGTATGAAATTTCATACACTTATAGTTTATACAGAGAAGAAGTGACGAATGCTAAAATTTTTGAACAATACTTGCTACAAAGTTAAAAAAAATGCAAAAACGGGTACATACAGCTATGAGTGTCCAGTATATATTTTGACCTGTCATGGTACAAAAGTCTATACAATGACAGGTCAAGTAATATTGGCCATTGAAATAAACCATGGTCGAAATTCGACCACCACGCGATCTCTAGTTTTAATAATACTGTAACAAAAGAAAACACTGAGAAAAATAAATTAAAAGCCAAACAATTTACCAAAATCGTACTCCTACATGAGTGTATGCAGTACCGATTAAAGGTAAATTAGCTTCCCCGTTTCACGACACGTACTTAATACATTCCATACCCTTTAAATGAGTTGGAGAACATGTTTTGAAGGTTTTAAAACTCTCTTCGTATAAAAACTTTGCTCAAAAAGCTATCGTTCGCACATTGATAGATGTTGAAATGTAAAAATAATACGACAGAAGCTTACAGGCGAAACTGTGGGGAGTCATCGTGACGTAACAAAATTTATTGCCACTTAATATCGGGTTACCGAGTTTGATAGAAGTGTACTGAATGAGTGTTCGTATTCGTTTTACGTTGCTCAAGAACCGTAAATTTCTCATACGTACAAACCTATAAAATATATGTTCGTATAACTTTCAACACTTTATCTCGTGTTTGTGGGTATCTGTTTGTTGACAGCAAATCATATGAGAGAGACAGCGACACTAGAATCTCTTTAAAAATATAGTCTATTGCTTGTCAAAGAACCTTTATTCAGCCGAAAATCTCAGGTAAAGTAACCCTGTGTCTTGCACTCTTTTGGTAAGTAGGGATCGTATAGCATGTTATTAGTGCTGAAATGTACACCAATTTTTTCAACACGCTTTTATTAGTTTTATTTGCAACTAGCTGCGTTCCGCGGTTTCACCCGCGTAAATCTCGATACCGTATGAAAATCGGGATAAAAACGGAAAAGCGAAGCGGAAAAGCGGAAAAACGCTGGATCAAACAAACATTACAGTGGGAGAGCCATGCTTCGGCACGTGTGGGCCGGCTCGACCAGAGTGATACCACGGCCTCACAGAAAACCGGCAGTGAAGTTGGAAACCGGATGATTGCATTGCTTTTCGCCGAGTGAGTGAGGTAACCGGAGTCCCTAACCCTTCCCTCTTCCTCTCTCCCTTCCTCGCCCCTTATTTCCCGTTCCCCTACTCCCACCTTAAATGCCGGCAACGCATTTGTGACTTTTAAGTTGCAGGTGCTCATGGGCGGAGGTAGTCATTTACCATCAGGTGACCCGTCTGCCCGTTTGCCCCCTATGCCATAAAAAAGAAAACATTCGATATTTGGAACATTTTAGTATTTAGACGTTCGATCAATCGATATTCGATTATTTGGCATTCGATATGGAATAGTTCACAAATATTTAAGTGAACGTAGGTCTATGTTACCTGATTCACATATATGCAATAACTTTCCCGTTACTTTGGAGAACGAAAAGAATATTCCTTTACTCGCGAATTACGCCTAAAATATACAATATCCAACACTTGGTGTTACTATACATCATCTACTATTGCCTTACTAATATCATGGCGGGAACGCTTTCCTTTTTTCTAACATGGCTGATTTTTATATAATAGTAAGTTATATTTTATTTGAAGTTATATAGTAGGTATTGTATAATTTATGATGATAAAATTTTGCTAGGCCAGTTTTAACAGCGATTCTGATCTACGCCTTGGTGTCAACTGTGTTTTGAAATTATTACATACATTTGACGTCAGGATTGTTACATTTACATACAGTAAATGTTACTTTGTGCCATCTAGCGGAGACACGTCGAACTATTATCAAGATAATTTGATTTTACTATTGATTCTGCACTGTTTACATTACTTACATCGAAAGCTGCTGCTAATTCAGCAGTAGATTGAGTATCATTCTCCACAGCTTCCTCAATCGCCTTTAATTCGTCATTATTGACCAAAGACCACGGGGTTGATTTTTCAGGTCGAAATTTCCAGAACGGAAGCGGGCAAACCAATAACAGGCGCTGGGTTGGTTTGTAGTGTTAGCTCCGTAAACGTCGTTGATGTTGCGTGGCGCTTGTGCCGCGTTGCTGCCACGACGCGACGCTACTCATATTCCATAATTACTCGATTTTTTTATGTATCCATGATGACGACAAAAAAATTGAAAAATTAAAATTAATTTGAATTTGGAATCCTTATCCAAAAAAAAAAAATATTTTGATTTGAAGTGCCAGTATTGCAGATTGGCAATTTCATAGGTAAAGACCTTTTATGTGTTACAATGGCGTTTAGGAACTAAATATATGATTGAGGATGTCACCTATAAAGAGTTTGATGACGTCAGCAAGGGTTCTAGAGGAAAGTAAGTAATTCATTCAGACTACCAATACTTAATAATAATTAAGAGTGAGAACAGTAATTACTGGTCACAAAATGTGAAAGCAAAATGCTATGACTCCTTGTTGAACCGCTGACGTGTGCAACCGCGCACACACATTGACCGGCACAATGACGCGAGGCGCGAGCCAACGCCCGCGCCATTACCACTCTCACTCGGCTTGCAAGCGTCCCAACGCAATCACGTACACAAAGTAACAGATACATATATACCTTTGTCATTGTTTCAAAAAGCAGTTTTTTCTTACAATTTGTAATCGAAGTATGATATCAGTAAAGTACTTATTCTAAACAAAGTCGCTTCCTAATTTCGATCAACGAACAATCCCGCCTCGTACTATAAATGTCGACACTCCTAATAATTAAGAATCACCTTCAAACGATCTAATAATATGCTTATTTATTGTCTAACGTAGGTTTGTCTATATTACATGCAATTGTATTTCAAACCGAACTGAATTGAATTAAAACTTGTATTACAGCACAGAATACTTAGGGGCTCGTGGCTAAGTGGTAACCGAGTAGGTTAGCGCATTACAAAGGTTAAGTAATACTAACCAGGTCAGTCTTAGGATGGGTGACCATTTTTAACACATCGAGACCCCTCCGTGCCTCGGAGAGCACGTTAATCCATCCGTTCCGGTTGACATAAGAACATCTGTTAGACTGGCCTGTTGGTCTAGTGGTTAGTGACCCTGACTGCTAAGCCAAAAGTCGTAGGTTCGATTCCCACCGAAATAATTGTGTGATGAGCATGATCATTTGTTTTGTGTCTGGGTGTAATTTATCTATAATATGTATGTATTTAGAAATTTATTTATTTATTTGCACAATTTGTACAAAAGCGGACTCAATACCCAGGGCATTCTCTACCAGTAAAACTGCACGGATGGCGCAATGGTTAAGTGGTCACCTCACCACTACGCCGCGCCGAGTGTTGTGGGTTCAAATTCCACACGGGACAAAAATTTGTGTGATCCACAAATAGTTGTCCCGAGTCTGGATGTTCTTTGTGGCCGTTGTTTGAATGTTTGTGAAGGCCCCGCGACACAGGAATATTCCTAATGCGGGAGTTGTCTTTAAAAAGAAAAGAAAAAAAAACCTTGGGGTGATGTAGAAATATTATATGGTAGATGCAAAAATAAAATTTAACATTTGGAGTTATTTTTAATACTTAGATAATAATAACAAAGTAGATATACATATTACATGGAATAAATACTATTACTTACATAAATACTATACGTCATTACTACATAATAATATAAAATACACACAGAACCGGAAATATATAAGTATATTTATCAGCAGTCTGGTTACCATAGTACAGGCTCTGCCTAGTTTGGAATTAGACGGCCGTGTGTGAAGTGTCGCAAGTTATTATTATTATTATCTGTGGCATTCGTTACGGGTAGTTGGAGCCCTAAAAATTCCGACCACCTGGTTTAACTACAGAACTTCGATATCGCCTAGTATTTGGGTTCTGGAGGTCTGATGGCAGTCTGAATATCGAAGTTCGACCGTATCGTAGTTAGACTGAAAGCCGACCCCAACTTTTGTTGGGAAAAGGCGCGGAGGTTGATTGAAGTACACAATACATAATAGTACAATTGAAGGCGGTATTAAAGGATTATTTCCCCTCTACTTTCAATCTATACAAATAAAGAAAATTTAAGCGTCTGTTTGTAATGCCATAATAGCAGAATGTTACTAAATGAATCCGAATGATTACACGGTACATATACCAAATTTTTTTTTTTAATTTTTGTCTGTCTATGTTTGTTCCGGCTAATCTCCGGAACGGGTGGCCCGACTTCCACGGGACTTATACTGGCAGATAGCTGGTGTTACAGGTATGCGCGGATTTTGGAAAAATAATTAGGGATCCGCGCAAAATATTTAAATATGTACACGTGAGCGAAGCGTTGCGGTTAAGGGCTAGTGTCACTATAAAGTACGATGCAATTGACGATGTCCACGGATTAACATACACAGAAAAAATACATTAAAAGACAAGGAGAAAATGTTGTACAGCTCTTTTTATTTCCCGACGTCTCGCATTTAACCCAAAAGTGAAAACAAATTTCTTTTAATAGCAATTTTCGCCAGTTCTTCTTCATGTTCTATTGAATGTGTATATGAATGTATGTCTGTACATTACCAAACCGCAAATGTATCCGATATTATTATGGATGGCGCATCGAGGGCCGACTTAACGAATATTTAACATGGCTGCTGTTAGATTTATGTGCGCTACCGAAAGAATTGTCTTTTATGGTGTGTTGTGGATAGGAAAAAAAACATGTTTTTCTTTTTAGTGAATTTTGGTTTATGGTACGTTTGATATACATTTACACGTTACAATGATATTACGTTAGACAATAAGTACTTAAGTTTATTAGAAAATGTTAGGGGTCAAAGTAAGATAGCGTTCGCGTCCACACATTGTAAGCATAGTTATTTTTGTTCTAGCTTTCTAGTATATATTATATTAGCGTGCAAGAGCCATGCTTCGGCACGTATGGGCCGGCTCGACCGGAGTGATACCACGGACTCACAGAAAACCGACAGTGAAGCAATGCTTGCATTGCTTTTCACCGACTGATTGAGGTTACCGGAGGCCCTAACCCTTTCCTCTCCCCCTCTCCCCTCATTGTCCCCTATTACCCCCTTCCTCTATTCTTCAACGCGCTTGTGACTCTTGAGTTGCAGGTGCTCATGGGCGGCGGTAGTCATTTATCATCAGGTGACCCGTCTGCTTCTTTGCCCCCTATATATTAAAAAAAAGTCTATGGCAATGACTAGGATACAAGGATATTTTTAAAAGAGTTCGAAGATTTTACGAATAAGAAGTATCTTTTTGTCACTATCATCTCGGCATTAGTACGTTCTTACAGTAGTGAGTTTACATTTAAAACAGTAACATGATCAACGGTCTTCTCAATTACCCGAATGATCATTTAATATGATAACACATGTTTAAAAATAAGAATAAAAGCCCTATAATGGTTACTACTGCTATACTAGCAACGTGGGTGACACATGACTAGTATTTTTGTTAACCCCTCAGGTTAAGGTAAATGCTTGTGTTAGGAGTCGATAATGCTTGGGGTGCTGTCTAGAAAACCTCCACGCGGTGCACCCTGGTAACGTTGGCGATGACGCTACCTTTTCCTCCTCCGTTTTGAGGAGGGCGTCATCGCCAACGGCTAATATTCTAGTAAGGAGAGGAGGCCATTTTTCTTCGGCCACTCGGTCGAGGCTTGGTCCAACAGAGCGGGCGTTTCTGCGGATTCCTCTGTTGGCTCTTCGCTCTTCGGGGCTATGAGGATGAAAACCTCTTTAAAAAATCACAAAGGAGGGACCCTTTCCATGGGTTGGAGCTTCTCCGCTGTCCTCAGCAGAGAAGAAGGACGGGCTCGGCGTGCACTCACACTGCCACCGAGCAGGCATGGGAAACTTAGTTTCCTGGCCACCGTCGGCATATCGTAATCCCGAATGGAGTGGTGGTCATGTCTCGCGACTCCAATCGGGGACGAGGGTCTTGGCTTAGCCGCCCGGACTGCGAGGAAGAAAACCTCTCTAAAAAATCACCCCGAATCCCGTGTTCTGGTGCGTGACCAGGGGATGCATGGCTGATGGGTTGTTCAGTCGCAAGCGCACTCCCAGCCGGGGCACCTGCGAACCCCTCGGTTGGGCATAAATTTTCGCTTGCCCGGGTATTGGGGGATCTCTGCCCGGGTTGACCTTTATTTCTCCCCCACTCGTGGGTTTAATTATGGAAGAACATTTATTATTAGCAAAAACAATTACCGATGAAAAAAAGAAGGAGAATGTGAAGAGGAAGGAGTTAACCAAGGGAAAGGCGGACGACACCTCGTCTAACGACGAGGAGGTTTTACTCGCGACGCCTCTCTCGCAGGAGCTCCCAGAAGTCAATCTGACTCCTGGGAGCAGAAGAAAATCGGAACGATTACGTTCCAAGGTCACCGGTTCAACACCTAACTTGGCCGAAGAAATGGAGGTGGAGCCCCGCGATGAAAGTCGCAAGCGCGGGCGCTCTAGAGATGAAGATGGCGATGCGTCACATGACATGCTGCCACCAAAAGTGCCTAGCAGCCAAAGAGGGAGGTCGAGGTCGCGTACACCGATCCCTGCTCGGGCAGGTTCCGCCTTCTCAAGGTCGGAAGCGTATGGGCGAGCTCGCGCAGAAGGCGAAATTATCGCAGAGGAGGAAATAGCGGATCTCCTACTGAAGGTCCGTGCGCCGGTGGAAGGGTGTTCTATCCCCCAAACACCGGTGTCACTGAAGGAGAGGACGACCGCAGCGGTGGCCATTATAAACAAAGTGGCCACCAAGTCCACCAACTTGAAGGGCTCGTTTGTTAGGGCCCTGAAGGATTCCTCCTCCGCTGTGTCTGGGGTCGTAGAAAGCCTCATTGCGGACGTGGCACAACTCCAAGAGGCAAACGATCGCCTGTCGAAGCAGGTTGCAGAGCTGAGTGCTCAGTTCACCCAGCTTCGGGCGGGGGCGCTCTCGGGTCGCCCCGAACAGACAAACACGGCTGCGCAGCAACCTGCTCCCTCCACTTCCGAATCCCCCGTTCCTGATGCCCATTTGCGTCAAATTATAGACGCAGTGTGGCGCATGATGGACGGGCGCCTCGCGGGTCTCGAAGCTAGGCTGCCTGCGGCCCCTGTTCTACGGCCGCCACTGGCAGCGGATAAGTCCAAGGCCGCATCAGCCCCGACGCCATTACCCGTCTCGGGTGGGCGCGTTACGGTCTCGTATGCGGTGGCGACGTCAACGCCGGTGGCCGTTGCGGCCGCGCCGAAAGCCGGGCGACCGGGTAAGGCCGCAACCAAATCCCTGCATCCGGCTAAGGTCTCGGCTACAGCGGCGGCGCAGTTCCCTCCGCTCCCCACTCCGGCACCTAATGGGAAGAGCGCCGCAATTCCATCAGGTGCCAAGACTATGCCTGGCCCCTCCACGTCTGCCCCCTCTACCGACGGGTGGCAAGTAGTCGGGGGGGGGAGGAAGTCCCGAAAGCGGGGTAAAAAGGCTGCGAAGAAAGCGGCCCCTACACCGCAGTCGCCGTCGGTGGCAGTGGCCAGCAAACAGAAGCAGCGGAAACTACAGACGCCCAAAACGGCGGCTGTGGTTGTCACCGTGTCCCCAGAGGCGGCTAACGGTGGGCTATCCTATGCGGCCATCTTTAAGAGGGCCCGGGATAGCCTCGCCAGTGAGTTCGGGGCTTCAGGCGTGAGGATGCGCCTCGCCCAGACGGGAGCTCGAATACTGGAGTTCCCCGGGGCCGAAGGTGTGAAGGCGGCCGACACCTTCGCTGAGAAGTTGCGGGGAATATTCCCAATAACGGATGGTGTCAAGATCGCCAGGCCCACCAAGTGCGCGGAACTGCGCATTTCAGGCCTGGACGACTCTGTGATGGTGGAGGATGTCCGCGTTGCCATTCAAGAGAAGACGGGATGCGGCGCGGACAGCATCAGAGTCGGCACCATCCGCCCCGGTCCAGGGGGCCTTGGCGCGGTATGGGTCAGCTGTCCCGTAGCGTCGGCCAAAATTTTGGGCGACGCCGGCAAGATCCTCATCGGTTTCGTGAACGCCAGAGTCACAGTCCTGGTAGCGAGACCGATGAGGTGTTTCAAATGCCTAGGGTCGGGACACACCCGCGTCAAGTGTTCGAGTTGTTTTGACTGCAGCGGACTATGTTTCCGCTGCGGTCGACCGGGGCACAAGGCGGCGGAATGTTCCGCCGCCCCTCACTGCCCGGCGTGTGCAGCGGGAAATGTGCCCGCCAATCACCAGATGGGGCAGGGGGGCTGCAAGCCTCCCCGCACTTCTCAGAAAACATCGGGGGCTAGCCAATCGACCCAGGCTACCTCCGATGTCACCCGTGCGTCGACGCCGTCGCCCATGGAGGAGGCTGTAGAGACGGTCCAATAAATGGACCAAGTCTCAAGCCTCCTTGTCCAGACGAACCTAAACCACTCTGCCGGTGCGCAAGATCTTTTCTTGCAAACCATGGCAGAGTGGTCGATCGGAGTAGCCGTAGTCTCGGAGCCCTATTATGTTCCTCCCCGTCCAAACTGGGTGGGTGACCGGGACGGCTCCGTGGCAGTCGTCGGCTCCACGGCGGCTCATTCCCCGCCCTTGTCGCTAAGAGACAAGGGTAATGGATATGTTGCTGCTGCATGGGGGGGGATCACCATTTATGGTGTCTACTTCTCCCCCAATCGGAGTCTGAGCGACTTCGAGGTTTTCCTCAATAACATGGAGACCTCGATGCGGCGACTAGCGTCTGGGCACGTCTTAGTGCTGGGGGACTTCAACGCAAAGTCCGTTGCGTGGGGTTCCCCCAGGACGGATGCACGGGGCGAAGCCGTAGAGGAGTGGGCGGCTTCGGTGGGCCTCTGTCTTCTAAACAGAGGCTCCACCAACACGTGCGTGCGACAGCAGGGGGGGTCGATAGTGGACCTTTCGTTCGCTACCCCTGCTCTCGCCGCACGAGTAAGGAACTGGCGTGTCCTGGAAGAGGTTGAGACGCTCTCGGATCACCTCTATATCCGATTCGAGCTCTCCCGGACCCAGGACCCCAGAAGGGGTCACACGGCGCGGCGTTCTTCCCGCTTCCCGCGGTGGGCTGTTACCAAGTTGGATAGGGACCTACTGGAGGAGGCAGCCATTATTTACTCTTGGCTGTCTCCGCGGCCTCTGACTGAGGAGGTAGACATGGGGGCAGGCCGCTTTCGCGATGCGATTACGCAGATTTGCGATGCGGTCATGCCCCGCGTTCGAGGTCGTCGGCCTCCAAGGAAGGAGGTCTATTGGTGGTCCCAGGAGTTGGCGGACCTCCGTGCGGCCTGTACCCGTGCCCGGAGGTCCTACACTCACAGCCGGCGGCGTCGCCGTGGAGAGGGGGAAGATGACCAGCTTCATGAGGAGTACCGAGAGGCGCGGAACACTCTGAAGCTGGCCATTAGCCGCGCCAAAGAGGAAAAAAGAAAGGAGATGCTGGAGGGTCTCGATCGTGACCCCTGGGGTCGCCCATATCGCGCGGCGCAACAAAAGCTCCGCGCGTCGGGCCCCCCCCCTTACGGAGACTCTCCAGCCCAGCTTCCTGCAGGAAGTGGTTGAGGGCCTTTTCCCGCAACGGGTGGAGCACGTACCCCCGTCGATGGCCCCTTTGGCTGGAGACGACGGGGAGGACGAGGAGAATGGTGTTCCGCCCGTCACGGAGGCGGAGGTAGGGGCGGCTGTTCTACGGATCCGTTCCAAGAACACCGCCCCCGGGCCAGACGGGATCCCTGCCCGAGTGTTGGCCCTTGCCCTTGACCACATGTCCGACCGCCTCAGGGAGGTGTTCGACGCTAGCTTGGCGTCCGGGCGCTTCCCTGATTGCTGGAAGAGCGGGAAGCTGGTCCTTTTAAGGAAGCCGGGACGGCCTACCGACTCGGTCGCGGCCTACAGGCCCATCGTGTTGCTGGACGAGGCGGGTAAATTGTTTGAGAGGGTCCTCTCTGCCCGCATCGTCCGGCACCTTGGCGAGGTCGGCCCCGATCTGTCGGATGCCCAATTCGGTTTTCGAGCAGGGCGTTCGACGGTCGGTGCTGTGTTGCGCCTTAGGGCCGTGACCGAAGACGTAGTGAGCTGTGGCGGCGTGCTGTTGGCGGTGTCGTTGGACATCGCCAACGCATTCAATAGTCTGCCATTCAGCTGCATCAGGGAAGCACTCCTCTATCATGGGGTGCCACAGTACCTGAGGCGGCTGGTGGCAGACTATCTTGAGGAGCGTACCGTCATGTACGAGGACCGAGATGGAGTATTGAGTCGTCGGCCCATGTCGTGCGGTGTTCCGCAGGGGTCTGTCCTTGGACCACTCCTGTGGAACATGGGATACGACTGGGCCCTTCGAGGCGACTTCCCCCCCGGGCTGGGCGTAATCTGTTACGCCGACGACACTCTTGTCACAGCCCGGGGGGTGAACTTTCAAGAGGCGGCGCGTTTGGCTACCAGGGGAGTCTCCCTGGTGGTCGGGCGCATCGAGGCGCTGGGCTTGCGGGTGGCCCTGGATAAGACGGAGGCCCTTTTATTCCATGGGCCCCGTCGTGGTCCACCCCCTGGCGCCTCTATCGTGGTCAACTCGGTCCTCGTACCGGTTCAGGCCCACATAAGGTATCTGGGCCTGATCCTCGACGGTAGGTGGCTCTTCGACGAGCACTTCCGACAGCTTGCTCCGAAGCTGGTCGGCGCTGCGTCCGCCCTTGGGCGACTCTTGCCCAACTTGGGCGGGCCCAGCGTGGCTACAAGACGGCTGTACACGGGGGTTGTCCGGTCAATGGCACTGTACGGTGCACCGGTGTGGGCGGGAGCTCTGACCGCCCAGAATAGGGCGCGCCTCTGGCGCCCTCAGAGGGTTATGGCAGTTAGAGCCATACGCGGATACCGCACCGTGTCGACGGAGGCGGCGTGCGCATTGGCCGGGACTCCCCCGTGGGATTTGGAGGCGGAAGTGCTCGCCGAAGTATATCGGCGAACGGCTGAGTTCCGGGCGGGAAGCGGCAGTCGGCCCCCGCCCGAAGAGGTACGCGAATGGCGTGAGGCCGCTCGCCGAGCCACCATGGCTCGTTGGTCGTCCCGGCTGGAGGCTCCACGTGCTGGCTTTGCCGCCGTGGAGGCGCTCCAGCCGGTCATCGTCGAGTGGGCAGGGCGGCAGCACGGGACCCTTTCCTTCCGACTGACGCAGGTCCTTTCCGGGCACGGCTGCTTCGGGAAGTACCTGCACTCGGTCGCTAGGAGGGAACTGAGTCCCGGCTGTCACCACTGCGACTGCAGTGAGGACTCGGCTCAGCACACGCTGGCGGTTTGCTCCGCCTGGGCGACGCAGCGTCGGGCCCTCACTGCAGTCATCGGAGGGGACCTCTCGCTACCGGCCGTCATACGCTCCATGGCCGGTAGCGACAGGAATTTTACCGCGGTCGCGACCTTCTGTGAGGACGTCATCTCGCAGAAGGAGGCGGCGGAAAGGGTCCGGGAGGACGATCTCCACTCGGATCTAATTCGCCGCCGGCGAACCGGGCGGCGGAGGCGCGCATACCAGCGCCTCATGCCGCCCTGAGTGTGGCCGCGGGTGGACGGGACGGGTTTTCCCCTCCACCCGCTGTAGTGGCCCCCCGCGAGGAGGCGGCGTCCGCGTGTGCCTGGACGTCGCCTAATTGAGACGATTTTACCCGGAGGTGGTGCCCGCGCTTTTGCGGGGAGGCGCTAGGGGGGGTCCGGATGTCTTAATAAAGCTGTTCCCGGATCCCTCCTACTTAAGGCGCAGTACGGCACACCGTGTGGTTTTAGTCGGTTCGATTCCGACACACCGCCCTGCCGAAAACCCCGGCGGGGTGACGGCCCGAGGGGGTTTCCACACGCACAAAAAAAAAAAAAAAAGAAGGAGTCGATAATGCATTTTTCAACCCGCAACCACTTGATCGCAAGTCCGTTGCCATAGCCATTATGCTACCACCGATTATTAAAAAAACGCATGAGGTGCCTTTGGGACACTCCGTTGGAATAAAGTTCCTTTCGCCATATATATTTAATAAATTGAATAAAGTGTATCAAAATATAGTTAAAATTCGAATTTAAAATTGCGTTATCTGTGAAAGTTGCCCGAACCCGATAAATAGTATACAACCAACATCAAATTACATTAGTATCTTGCAGAATCCACAGATGGCGTAAATAAAAAAAATCAACTCGCGGTCAGCATTTTTCGTTACGCTAACACTTTTCCTAGCCTAGCCCCCATCCGCCGAGCGTCTAGTGTACCGTGCGATAAGAAACATCGCTCCAGAAAAAAGTATTCTATTCACTACCAAAAACAAAACTCTACACTAATGTGTAATATATGACATGTGTATAAGTTTTTAAAGGGTCGGCAATGCGCATGCGAGTGTCAAGGAACCACTTGCTACTTGTGGATCGCATGCTTGTTTGCCACCGATGTGGTATAAAAAGAATAATTAAACAGCGTCATCTACACCAAGCTAAGCTTAGCTTGTAATACGGATTCTAGAACATGGAAAATAATTTACAATTACATAGATATTTTTCTTTGTGACAACGTAACGTAAATAGGCATATTTATGGATACAAATATTGACACTGAACAAGAATCGAACTAGTGACCAATGATGTTAAATATAATATACTAGTAGTCTACCGTTTCAAACTTCAGCTGAAATAGATATCTGAAGCATCTCTTAATTAACTCAACAAAAACAAAGGACCAAGTCTTAAGTGTTAATATGTAAAAGATACCTTAAGAAAGATTTTAAAGATAACAACTGACTACACTAACACTATGTCTTACCCACATTACACAACTTAAAACTCAAGATGTATTTCTAACTTACCTACAAAAATGCCGCACATTGGTCCTTCGTGCACCGAGGACATAACACAGACAAATGAGGAAGGCATGTCCACTGCGGCAACGGTTTACCTCGACGATTACTTACCGTGAAACGTGCCGGGACCGGGACACGCCACAGTGACGTCATGTCACGATAGCGGCCACACAGAAAATGCTATTTCGATGGAAATGTGGGCACTTTTTTCACGTAGAACAATTTTTGCGTCGATTGTCCTGTGTTGGCCGATGATAGTGGTTTTTGGCGTAAAATTGCTACTGGAAAACATCGGAAGGTAGAAACAAATATGTACATCGGTGTAGCAACCCTTCCCAGATAAATAATTATATTTAGATACCTAAAGGTAGTCCGATTTTTATATTTCGATTTCAATTTTTTATTGGATAGGGCATACTGCGAAGTTGGTTCCATTTAAATCCTACTAATATTATAAACGTGAAAGTTTGTGAGGATGTATGGATGGATGTATGGATGTTTGTTACTCTTTCCCGCTAAAATTACTGAACCGATTGCGATGAAACTTGGTATGTAGATACCTGGAGACCTGGATTAACGCATAGGTTACTTTTGTCCCAATATTCTAACGGGATCGGGACTTACGCGGGTGAAACCTCGGCGCTGCTAGTCGCTCATATTTTTAAGACCAGAAACAAGTCATTAACACGTTTTTTAAGTTGTTGACTCGACTATATGACGGAAGAACCAAAATGAAGATTGGCAAAATGTCTCTGGATTAACATATAGGCTACTTTTTATCCCGATATTCCCAAGGGATTGGGACTTACGTGGGTGAAACCGCGTGGCGTTGCTGGTTTCAAATATTTTTTTTTTTTTTTTTATGGTATAGGGGGCAAAGGAGCAGACGGGTCACCTGATGGTAAATGACTACCACCGCCCATGAGCACTTGCAACTCGAGAGTCACAAGTGCGTTGCCGCCCTTTAAGGTGGGAGTAGGAGAAGAGGGGGAGGGGGGAAAGAGTGGGAAGAGGGGGAGAGGGGAAGGACGGGAATAAGGGAGAGGAAAGAGTTAGGGCCTCCGGTAACCTCACTCACGCGGCGAAATGCAATGCAAGCATTGCTATTATTATATTTCAACCCTAAAGGTGGAAAAATAGGGGATGAATGATTAATCACCCATTCACTTTTCACCTGTAAACCGATTTTGTTGAAACTTAGCACAATATATTTAGTTCTAATGATAGTGGAACATGACGGAGACCTGTAGTGCATTGTTTAATCCACAAAAAACATAAAAAATTAAAATTCTTTAACAAAATTAAACCAGCGAAAGAAGAAAGAAACTGAAAAGTGAAAAATATTAACTTGTTAGCCTAACTAAACTCCTACACTGATGTAAATACCTCAATAATTTTGCCTCATTTTGTGATCCGCTCAATCAACAACTCTTTTCACAACTCAAATGACCTTAGTTCATCCTAACTAATATATATATATATATGAGTTTGTTTGTTTGCTGCGCATTCTTGCTTAAACTACTCAACCGATCATAATGAAATATTGCATGCACGTTGTATAGGGGCATAGAAAAGGACAAATTATACATTTCATCCAAAAAATTATGTACCTACTGTACCCAAAAGGTTTATGAAAAACAATACAAAACGACACACAAAAACAAAATATACATAAAAGCGAGTAAAAATTCCAGCAAAACTTTTTTGACTGCATGGATGGCGCAATGGTTTAAGTGGTCACCTCGCCACTACCCCGCGCCGAGAGTTGTGGGTTCAAATCCCACACGGGACAAAAATTTGTGTGATCCACATGTCCCGAGTGTGGGTGTTCATTGTGTTGTTTGAATGTTTGTGAAGCCGCGACAGAGGAATATTTCTAACGCGGGAGTCGTATTTAAAAAAAAAACCCTGATGTCTTTTAATAAAACCAAGATTAAAAGCTGTACTTTCTTGAAAAAAGAGGTTAAGCCTACGTTTATTATACATGTTTAGTATACAGGCTGTATTTCATATATTCAAACGGTCATAAATTGTAAACGGATAGTTTTTTTTCTAAAATTATTTTTGTAACCACATGCCAGAGTCATTTCAGTGATTTGAGTATGGTTCCATTGTCATAAACACTCTGTATAGTTAACATACACTCGACGTCAAAGTAAAGCACAACCTGAATAGAATAAACATCAGGTATATTATATAGACACCATGTACACGTATATCAGTTATATTGTTTCATATTTCCTATAATATCACACCACAGACACGCGAACATTTCCGAGCAAAAATGAAAACTCTCGAGCATCGAATCCGCATATTTGACTACGGCGTCTAACCGCTAACTGTCAAGATATACGATATTATATTATGGTAACACCACAGTGTTTCCACACTGTATAAATAGTGTTGTTCACGTTATAACGCGATAACGGGACGAGTCTTTGAAAGTTATTATAGTCTAAAATGCTATTATCCTACTTTCTACTAATACCGTAAATGTAAAAGTTTGTGAGGATGTATGAATGTTTCCACGCAAAAACTGCTGAAGAGATTTTGGTGAAACTTTACAGTATTATAGCTTATGCATCAGTATAACTTGACTGGCCTGTTGGTCTAGTGGTTAGTAATCCTGACAGCTGAACCAGACATCGTATGTGCGATTCCCATCCAGAACAAATAACTGTGTGATGAGCAAGATTATTTGTTCTTTGTCTGGGTGTAATTTATCTATAAAATAAATGTATTTACATGTAAATATTTTTATCAGCAGTCTGGACAGGCTCTGCCTAGTTTGGGATCAGACGGCCTTGTGTGAGATGTGTCAAGTTAATTTGTGGTCAAATGTTTTAAAGCTAATTTCTTTACTAGCTTTTAAATTTGGAATACATTTTGCAACAAGTACATAATAAATGTATCATGTATTCCAAATTTCATAACCGTTAATACAACTAGACCATTTCAGTATCTATAATAAATTATAGTTTAAAAAGTCTATAAAATATGCTTTATACTATATTTTTATAATAAATATACTTATATTTCATGTCAAGCACTCCACCCTGTTTAAAAATCAAAAAATATTTTCTATTTGCAGTTCGGTTTGCTATTAAAGAATTGGCGGATTTACCAGCAGGCTGAGGCATAGGGCGGCAGATTTTAGGGGCGGCAAATTTGGAGCCTACATTTTTTTTTATGTCTTGTTCTGGGGTATCGAATTAGATAGACCGACCGGTAGGGGCGACAAAATTTTAATGGCCTACTGGCGGCAAATGTGTAATTCCGCCGTTGTATTAAAGCGTGTTTTATTTTAATTTTTTTAGCTACAATTTATTTTAATCTTGTACTGTCATCGTTCCTTGATACGTGTGCAAATTTTCAAGTTAATCGGACATCTTGAAGGTGGTGAAACTTAACTTTTTAGGTTATAAAATCGTACTTTTTAGTTTCTTTATACTTTTCTTTATACATTCAACACAATTTATCCACATTAAGTTGGTGCTTAGATTACAAAAGATTATGTACGTTGTAATTAATTTGAATGTAGTAAAAACTTCATAATGTTCATGATATAAGTTCGTACTGACATACATATATATCATATATATATAACCAGCGGTAAAAAAATGATAATGCTTCATTCATTTGCAACTACATAACTGACACATAGATAGATAAAAAAAAATGATCTGGTACATAAATAAGGCCTTGCAAAAAATTCCGAAATCGTAGAATTAAGTTAATGTTATTTTTACCACTAAAACAATTATTATATTCAATAAATAAATGCTAAAATTAATTTACTATCGTTTTATTCAGCAAACCTCATATTCTCAAAAAAACTATATTTATTCAAGTTAATTAATTCTTAAGATCTTTTTAATTTAATAGATTGTTTCGTAAAATCCCATAATGCCACAGAATGCAGAATTCAATTGCCAAGATATTCCGGATCCCGGGATTATCAGCCGCTACGCAACACTACATATGGCTAGACCACTGGCTGCATAAAGGGCTTACGGGGAATTATTGGGCTAAGTAAATTCTACAACGGTGAGAATAGATTAAGGAGGTTCAAATACACCGTCTTTGATATTGTACAGATTGAAATGGAAATTTCAAATAAATTATTACATAAATTAATTAAAACTTTGACATTATTGATTATTATTTACATTATCATCATCATCAGCCTATTACCGTCCACTACTGGACGAAGGCCAAGGAGCGCCAACTATCCCGATAATTAAGTTAATTTGACATTATCATAAAAAATTTTTAATACATACTTATTGGATTTACCTATTGAGTTTTATATGTGGCTACCTGAGCCCGGCGGTTTCACCCGCGTAAGTTCCCCATTAAGTTTTCTTAAATATTTTAACTTTCTTAATTTTTTCTTTCATAACAACCTTCTCCTGACAATAACAAAAAAAAAAAAATTATGACCGTGATACCGTGACCAAGGGAAATAGGGATTCATTTTTATTATATATAGATTATTTATATTAATAATTATAATATGTAATAAATAAATAAATAAAACTGTTTATTGGCAGAAAGTTATAGGTACATGTATAATGTAAGAATGTTCAATGGCCCCACACTAGGCATGCCTGTCCTGTGGGTACCTAGACAATTACTAAATACGAGTGCAATGTAATAATCTGCATGTCAATAATATTGACTAAAGTCGCATGTGTTAGAATGCTTGAACATGTAAGATCTTTTCTGTACCGACTTTTCTGCAAATAAATGAATTTGAATTTTGTCGGTGAATTTTTCGGTGTGATATTATTTGACTGTTTGACTGTACCATGTGCTATTTAGATTAGATTAGAATGGAAATTTAAAAGAAGTTGAAATTTGTCCATGAACAAACATACTCCTAATAGTACATGATGTTTAGAAGTATTTGAAGTTATCCCATAATATCATGTCTCAATGAACTTTATTTACACATTGGTTTTGTCATGTTTGTTAAAAACGAATCGTAGTTAGTAAAGAGTACTCATTCAGGACGTTTATTATATTTTTAGCGCAATCTGTATTTTGCTTCAGTGTTGCCATAATAATAATAATCAATACAAATAAATAAAATTAAAGTGTCTGTTTGTAATGTCGAAATAACAGTTTTTTAAGCTCATACAGTTATTTGCGCTATAATAATTTGTCGAAAATAGGTCGCCGCGCGGCCGTTATGGTAAGAGCGCACCGCCGCTAGAGACAGTATTTCACACAATTTTTTTTTATATAGTAGTAATAATATAATTATTAAGTAAAATATTAAAAAAAAAAATGGTGTCATCAGAACACTAGAACGAATAAAGCCCTGTTATGGAAAAAAATGTGTCGATTATTCAAAAGGTTGTTACAATTGTTACTTAAATAAATATCGACATACAAGTTTAAATACCCTACATATTTTCGACCGATTTTCGGCGTTGAATAAAAATTATAAATAATGGAGACAGAATGCCAAAAAGGCCGGACTCTTTTATAGGAAATTTCCTCGTCTTTAAGGATATTTTTTTTTAAATTCTTAAATATTAATAGCTTTCGAGTTATTAACGATAAACTGAATTATCTTTTACTTTTTGCTTTTCACCTTACTTTGTTAATAACAATTGCATTTTTTTATGTGCTAATAAAGACTCCCCTAAATACCTTTTTTCTAGACGTCATTCTGAATCGAATGAGCTATCGCTCATTTGCAAACAATGAAGGTTGGCAAAATGTCTCTGCGTCCCCTTATGGGTACGCAGAGACATTTTGCCAATCTTCATTTTGGTTCTTCCGTCATATAGTCCAGTCAACAACTTAAAAAACGTGTTAATAACTTGTTCTAGGTCCTAAAAATATGAGCGAGCGTCCCGATAACGTGGGAATATCGGAATAAAAAGTAGCCTATATGTTAATCCAGGTATCCAGCTATCTACATACCAAGTTTCATCGCAATCGGTTCAGTAGTTTTGGCGTGAAAGAGTAACAAACATCCATACATCCATCCATACATCCTCACAAATTTTAAGGTTATAATATTAGTAGGATAGCTCATTCGATTCAGAATGACGTCTAGAAAAAAGGTATCTCGAGTATTTATTAGCACATAAAAAAATCACTACAAGTCACTACTATCCAAAACCTTATTTTATAATTAAAGGATAAAAACCAATCTAACCAAAATCAATCCAGGCTCTTTCAAGTAAACAGCAAATCCCTTGGTTTAATTGAATTAAATTTTACCCTGCAAATGTTTTTTTTGTAAAATTTCCATTATTATTTGTAGTCCTTAGATTAAATATCATCAGCGTAAAGCCTGGGGGGCCTGTTACTAATCCTTCCCCAATCATCTTAGATTGCCCATTCCAGCGGACTATGAGGGTGACAAGTATAATTGGTACATCCTGACTAGTTGCCTAGTCTCATTGAGATTGGACGCCGTGATAGAACCTCGCCGTGATTATTGGAGATTAATATTCTGATGTATAATAAAGACTAGCTATTTATGTTTTAAAATATTTGTAAATTTGTACAATTGATAATATAATTAGTAAAAAACCACCATAATTTAAATAATCACTGCTTATTATAAAACAAAGTCCCCCGCCGCGTCGGTCTGTTTGTTCGCGGTAAACTGAAAAACTGCTGAACGGATTTTCATGCGGTTTTCACTAATAGACAGAGTGATTCATGAGGAAGGTTTAGGTGTATAATTTGTACCCATGCGAAGCCGGGGCGGGTTGCTAGTAGATAATAATAACTTGAGATACCTTACACAAGGCCGTCTGATCGCACACTAGGCAGAGCCTGTACTACATACTGTAAATAAATTACAAGTGATCGTGCTGATCACACAATTTTTTGTCCCGGAAGGAATCGAACCCACGACTCCGTAGTCAGGATCACTTACCACTAGACCAAAAGGCTCGTAAAATAAAATGTATCAAGAGATAGTTATTAAAAGTTATTTGTATTGTCTTGTATTTATAAATAGGTTCGAAAAGGCTTTTCTTTTTAAATACCACGTCATCTTTAATTAAGTTATAAAATACTGAATAAAGTATTAGTTATACTAACTTTTAAACTTTCGCGTTCCATTATATAATTATGTATTTCCACGGGAATTAACGCGATCACGAAAAGGTATTACATACCTCTGAATTGCTTGACGGTTCTGGTCGAAACGTCAAGCAATTCATGTAAATACATAAAAGTATTAATTACTTAAATAATTGTCAATCTGTACAAACAAAAATTTAAACAAGATTATAAGAGCCCATTATTCCATTAATCAACCCACGTTAACAAAACAGCAATACTTTCAAGATTTTTTTTCAACAAAAAGTGTTTAAGACACTAGTTAATATTTAAGCGAACAAAATTTCATTTGCGCAATGTTTTGATTTATCGCGAAGTGCTTCAGTAGATTTAGCAACAAAGTTATACTAAAATTCATAGCCTTAATTGACTTTTTAATTAGGCAAAAAGTTAGGAAACGCCGTCCGCCGGTCTAGCTTGATTTATGAATATCAACCTTTTTGTAACAATCCCTGGATTAAACTTTCCTGTTATGAACAAAGGATATTACGAACATTATTTTACTGTTTGATGTCCCTACACCTGATCGGACTTACAGATACTTAAGTGAAAACCAGTAGCTACTAATAAAGAGATTTAGGTTAGTGGAATCTGCGCTCAAAGATGGGATATACATATAGAATTATCGTGAATTTCACCATAATGTGCGTTTGGAACCAGGACTCCAATGCCCATGTTTTGCCAATGGGGCTTTCAGGGTCTTAGTGTTAATTTACCAAAATAAGGGCTGTCAAAGGGGTAACTGAAAACCAAAACTTGGACTATTGTTGCCGTGCTCTTAACCAATAGTGTTAGTAAACGTCTAAGTACCGTGAATCTGTGGAAAGTCGTATGATGAAGTATTGATATTGTACAGATTATTGCCGCTAAAATATTTTAACATTTCAATTTTTTTTTATGGTATAGTTGGCAAGCGTGTAGACGAGTCACCTGATGGTAAATGACTACCGCCGCCCATGGGCACCTGCAACTTAAGAGTCGAGTCACAAGTGCGTTGCCAGCCTTTAAGGTGGGCGTACGGGAATGGGGGAAAAAGGTGAGAGGTGGGAGAAGGAACGGTTAGGGCCATTTTTTTTTTTTTTTTGCGTGTGGAAACCCCCTCGGGCCGTCACCCCACCGGGGTTTTCGGTGGGGCGGTGTGTCGGAATCGAACCGACTAAAACCACACGGTGTGCCGTACTGCGCCTTAAGTAGGAAGGATCCGGGAACAGAGGAACGGTTAGGGCCTACGGTAACCTCACTCACTCGGCGAAAAGCAATGCAATCTTTGCTTCACTGCCGGTTTCCTCTTAGGCTGTGGTATCACTCCGGTCGAGCCGGCCCATACGTGCCGAAGCACGGCTCTCCCATGAAGGAGGTCCAGTATTTCTAACAAGTTTTGGTGCCGAAACTGTCTTTGCATAAATGGGAGCCACCGAATTAAAATGAAGAGCACCCAGAAGACAGCAATTTATCTGTACTAATAGCGTAATGTTGTTTTCCTATTGGTTTAAATTTTCCAGAGTTCATTGATGCAAATAAAATTAAATATTCCAAATCGACGAAAAGATTTTCCAAATCGTTCCGGGCAGTACATACCGCTACTGCTCGCAGTTGTCCGGTTTTTTCCCTTCGAGGTACGGAACCCTAAAAAAACATTCTGGTGAACTGAGAACCTTTTCCTTTTTAGAAGTCGGTTAAAAAGTATTTACTTGTAAGAAATTGTTTCACTACTCTGTCACACTGTCTCATATCATTGTATCAGTATAATCAATTGTAGGTGAGTTAAATAAAATAAAAAATCAAATTATCGCAACAAGAAAGTTACTACAACATCAACTACAAAGTAAAACCTCAGTAATAAAAACCTTAGTGCTTAACTTATGAAAGGTAATATAATAAGAAATAATAATAAATTGTTTATTGCTGCACAAGATACATACTGGTAAAACTTATAAATAAATAACGGTCATTTATACAACTTGTTGAACACTGGTACCCAAAGTAAGATTAAACTTGTGTTATGGGTACCAGGGCTCCCGCTACTATAATATTCATTCATTCATAGATATAATATTCATAGATATAAGTAATTTAAAACATGCAACATAATAACGGTTGTGTGTGTGTATGTGTTTGTGTGTGTGTGTGTGGTGTGTGTATGTGTGTGTGTGTGTGTGTGTGCATGCGATGATGAGATCTACATCATATGCAAGACAAGCATGCCTTCTGCACACAGTTTCAAGCACAAATAACTGTCTGACAGTAAGAAGTTGGCACTCCTCATTTAGTTGCTAGATTGCTTTGAGCGATAAGGCCACCCTTTGTACACTATTGATAAGATACATGTCCTGTTACATATTCCCTTATAAAACCCTGGTGTACAAAAAAAGTGTAATCTGTCTATCTATCTATCTAAGCACTTTGTGTAGATAAGCTCATTTACAATTTAAGTAACTGCGAATGTTAATTTATATTATTTTGTACAATTTTTAGTTTTTATTCAGGGTTAATAGTATTTATTTTATGTTAAATCATCGAGTATAAATCATAACAATATATTTGGCTGACATTTCGTTTGCTTTTATTGATGATTTCCAGCTATTGTGTTCGGAATCTAGCACTAAACAAATGTAACTTCTGGATTTTGTAACTGTAATGTTGTCACCCAAATGAATATAATTTTATTTTAAAGATGTTTAACACTAATGATATTGTAATGTCAACAAGAATGAGTTTTTATTGGAATTATTTAAAGATTTAAAGGATCTACAAATTCATGTTCATAAAATTCTTTATTGACACACCGAAACTTTTAACATCTGAATCTTTGATACTTTACAAAAACAGATACTGGTTAGCAAATTAAACAGCTTTTGTATATCTGCGATTGCCGCGACGCTAGATTATCCATTGAATGCGGCAGAACGAGAACGAGGACAAGCACTCTCCTATCCCGCAGAAGACGCACCAGGCGCCGGAGAGCGCAGAATGATCTCCGGCCTCCAAGAGCGCTGGCCTGGGGGTAACGGGTCGGGCTGACCGTTACCCTTGCAGAAGCAGGCCCGAGACGGTGGCGCGACGTATCCCACGCGCACCTCTCTGATCTGGAAGGGGGTAAGGCCCCCCGTACTCCATGGTGTGGTCACCTGCTGAAGGTGGCCAAGGTCTGCAGGGGAAAATATTTCCCGTAATATAAACAGCTAGAGGCCATATTGTGACAATGTTTTTTCTGTGAAACCGTGGTATCACTCCGATCGAGCCGGCCCATACGTAGTGTAGGACACTCTGCGTTAAGAGACACCCATGTCCAGCAGTGGACGATTAAAGGCTGATGATGACGATGATAGCGCATTGAACTGTAACGTCAAGGATCTCAAGTTTGATTGCTGCTCAGTGCGAATATTTGCACTATGCAATAATTTGTACTCTGCAAACATTTGTATTATGCAATAGTTTGTGATAGAAGGTGTTATGCATAATATACATACACAAATAAATTATACATAAAAACACCCGTTGTGCTACGCTTAGTTTGGGTTTAGATAGCCTTGTATAATATATTCCAGGATATTATATTATTACTTAGCGATCATTTCGGCTAGAACAACAACTACTAGCTCGGAATACAATTAACTTGTGTTAAGGTACATTATCGAAACTATAAATTAACATCTGCAGTTAATTAAGTTCAACTTAAGTTGTAAATAAGTTTCTCCACTTAAGGTGCTCACCTATTATGTTATAGCTTAAGCGCATCGCTAACTTAATTTAATATTGTGCATGCTGTGACTGTAACGGGTTATTGTTAGAACAAATTTAGCTAACAAGGCCTTACGGTGTCGCTTACTTCTACTTAATTCTTAGACCAACATAAAATACAAGTTAAACTCAAGATACCATTTATCTCAATTTCTTAGAACAATCTTCTTCTCTTCTTGGAATATCTACTAAAATGTTGTTAGGATAATAGGTACATTAATATCTTCTAAAGGTCATTAAATAAAATGTCCATATCCCGATAACTGACTTGCATTTATTTTGGCGAGACAATCTAACGCAAAGGGTTTCTCCACGGGACTTAAACAATGGACGGCATAACTTGACGGGTTACAGTGCCGGCATAATAAGTATACATAGGTACGTACATAAAATAATCATATATTAACCAATGTCGCTGAGACGCTTTATAAGTTTTGTAAATTGTATAAAAGACACTTTCAATACTTCATTTGCATTAATAATACAATTAATAAGATAATAGCTATACTTAAAAAAGTGTGTGTGTACTTATGTACGCGCGTAAGAAGTTTTAATTTTATCTGGTTAAATAAAGTTTATTTAAATATCATAATAAATAATACATACCGTCAACTAACCTCAAATTCTACAAACGTACTCAAAGTAATATGTAAAAACCATTTTTATCACTATCGTGAAGTTGTTAACTTTTTTTGAAAAACCAAAATGTTGACTAGCTAACTTCAGGGTGCCGGTTTTTCGTGACGGTGTGCGCGCGCATTGTAAAAATTTACTCTCATAATTTTTTCATAACGCGCCAAATGAAGTAGAACTTCAGAAATGAAAAAAAGTGCCTAACAACATTAAGCATATCTATGTAAACAAAAATTTAAAATTTTGCCACAACTGGCACAATTGCAAAAATCATATAAACATAATAAATGATGACATAGCAATTGATATGATTCTTAGTTTCCGATGCAAGTTTATCAACATCACAACAACTGAATTTTTATTTTTTTATTTTTAAGAAGACAACTCCCGCATTAGGAATTACTCCTGTGTCGCGGGGGACTTTACAAACGTAGAAACAACGGACACAAAGAACACCCAGACTCAGGTGGGAATCGAACCCACGACCTATAAGCATAGCGGTCAGGGTCACTAACCACTAGGCCAACAGGCCAGTCATTTTGTTCCAAATTCCAACTTTAATTTGTAGTAGGCGCGCATTTCAAATACAAACCACCCGTTTTAAGTCTTACCCAAAAATCGGTATCTTTTCATACGAAAATTATATTAAAATAATTATCATTCTCTTAAAAACTCTCACTGATTTTGTCACCACATAATATATCTCTCTCCCTTAATAACCAAAAATATAAATCGCCAAACAAATTAGCCACCCTGCTAAATAAGAGTCACGTAAACAATAAAACACAAGAAGTGGACAGGTTTATAACCAACTCAAACAAATAGCTTAGACATTGCATAACAAAATTAAAAGTTGACCCTTATTATACATAAATCAGCGCTTGAATCAGTTTTTTTTTCTTTAGAGATGTGCAGGAATATGCGATTCAATTACGACTTTTTACGTAAGTATACATAAATGCAGGTGAATGAGATTTGACATTTTTTCGCATCGTAGCCCATGAAAATAGGCCTCGGTTGTTATGAAGACCTACGATAGTCGATATTGAGAGGCTAACCTCAATAATTTCGTGAATTCTTCGTAACCAATATCCACCGCAATCGTGCCAGTCTGGTTAAATTGAGTGCCCAATAAATGCAAGCATCTGGGTTTTCGGCCAAAAGAAACTCAATTTGAGGTCTTGCTTTGATTTCTGCGATGCGTCGATTAGAAAATATATCAAAATTCGATTATGAGAAGAGCAACTCATTAATATCGGAAGACTGACAAGCGCAAGGCCCTAAAGTACTTTGATGTCAGTTTGCTGACTTATTTGTCTTCTGCTGAATGCTTCTTATACATTGACGCCTATATATGTGCAAAGAGTTACTGTGCTGTGTATCGCATCCCTTTGACCAGTTACACTTTGATCCCACGTAATAAGTTATGAGTTTATAGACAAACATGCTACTAAAACAAAACTGTCAGTCATAGGACTGTACGCTAGAAGTGAAAGTGAAAACATAACTTACATAAATAAACACACACACACATCTTTATATATGTATTGAGCGTTCAGCGCTTTTTTCCCACATCGAAAGTGCCCAACGTGCTTAAAGAAGTTTTCCCTTAAAAATTCGGATACAAACACCTAATAACAACATACGAACCCGAAAATCACATCTATTACTTACATAAGCGCCAACTTATGCCACTGGACGAGGTATTCTATTATTCTAGAAGTAATTAATCCTTTGATTATGTTGTGTGACCTACATACATTCATTTGTACACACACATACTCATTAAAGAATTTCAATATTGGTTAATGTCTACAAAAGTTGCGTTAAATAAAATTAATTTTATTTATATAATATTTCCCATCACTATTTAATTTCCTGTAATCACGTACTTCCCAAAAATTTACCCATAAATATAAAAATGGTAATTTTTATGTTCCCTTTTTGTAATAAAGCTAAACCTTAATTCTTTATTCTAAAATATTTCTCGTAATATAAACAGCTGGAGGCCATATTGTGACAATGTTTAGCTATTTCAAGGAAACATTAATTTAAGTATAAAATAAACGTGATTAAAGTTTGTGGCTTTAATATTGTTAAGTTAGATAACTGTTCGGTGTAAGAGGTAACAAGTCGATGAGTCAAACTCGGTGTAAGAGGAAGCTAAATAAGTTAGTTTGAGTCGAACTCATTTCAGCACTTTCACGTAAAGTTTACTATCTTAACCCCCGCTTACCGCGCTTTTCATATCATATGCATATATCGGGTGTATCACCTTGCTTACTAATAATATATGTTTTTTTTCTTTTCCTTTTTTTTAAAGACAACTCCCGCATTAGGAATTACTCCTGTGCCGCGAGAGACATTACAAACATACAAACAACGGACACAGAACACCCAGACTCAGATGGGAATCGAACCCACGACCTATGGCATAGCAGTCAGGGTCACTAACCACTAGGTCAACAGGCCAGTCATATTATTAAATTATAATATATAATAAAACTTTCACTATTTGAGAAAAATGAGTTAATAGACATTATTATGACTAGTTATACCGGTAGCGCAATGCTATTGGTCGCTTGATAAATATTATAGTAGGGTTATAAAAGGCCATGCTAACATTACAAGTGGTTAACAATCACTTGAGTGTGGATTGAGGTTCGAACAAAATAGCAGTTACGGTTATTTAGTGATATTTGTTAGTTTATAGCAATAGTTGTGAGACTGTTCTTAACAAATTGAACGAAATCACACAGAGTGATGTTATTGCTACTTGGGTTCATAATGTGCCTACCTACATTTTCTACCACTGGATTTATCTTTTTACTTTTACTTTGTATTGACTAGCCGTAAGAATCAATAACTTTACAAATCCCAAATCCTTACGGAGATTTCATGTCGATCAGTTTTTTTACTTTTTAATTTGGATTGCGAACGATCTTTAAACAATTGACAAATACTATTCATTTCACAGTTCAGTACTTGTATTGATGCCTTTATAGTACGAGATTCCACCGCTTGAATCTGTAGGTATCTGTTTTTTTCGATAATACCTTTTTTAAATTTTTTTACGACATTAACATGAGTAAACAATTAGGGTATGTGAGAGAGAGGCAGAGAGAGAGAGAGAGAGAGAGGGAGAGAGAGAGCGAGAGAGAGGCTAATAATACTTATATAGATCCACTAGAGGGCGCTAATCTAAACATTGAGTTCTGTCAGTTCCTTGTTAATAAATGTCACCAACCTGTTAATGTGATGTTTTAAGTTCATCGTTTCGTTTAATTTTCACTTCTGTCCGTAGTCCCATGACTGCCTTTCTTTTTTTATAATTTGCTTTTAGTTTCTTGGCTCTCCTGTTAAATTTGCTTAATGTCGCTCATTTTCTTTCATGCATCGATGTATAAATACTGCTTCTCAATATTAATCGTCTTGCCATCGATTTAGCTCCAGCCTGCGTTTAGGTTTTGAGGAATACTCGTTCCTCTACAAATCGAATTTTTTTATCACTCCCTGTCATCGAAGGATGGCAAGAGCTTCAGACGACGGTGAAAAATTTACCAAAGGGAAAAACAACAATATATCAGTAGTTCTGTAAACATTATTAAATTGACAAACGACCTTCAAACCTTCAAGAAAAGAGCGTACTACCTATCTTAAAGGTTGGCAACGCACTTGTGACTCTTGAGTTGCAGGTGTCCATGGGCGACGGTAGTCACTTACCATCAGGTGACCCGTCTGCTCGTTTGCACCCTATAAAAAAAAAATTGACGAGGGTCCATGACCACACATGCTTCGAAGCAGCACAATAAGCGTCTGCCTAAAATGGTACGATTTGGGTAGTAACCTCAATCCTAAAGAAGACCATAGACTTATTTGTCTGAGAAGTCAGTTAAAAAGGGTGAAAACAAACCAAAAAGTTGAACAAAATGTATTCAGAACTATTGGTATATTGTAGTTTTTCTGTTTGTTTAAACCCTTAGTTGAACAAAAACATTTTTACTATTATGTAACAGATATACCTTTATTATATAGACGGCAGATAAATCAAAGGTATCTAAAAATGCAGGTTGATTGATCTCCATTGCTTGATCTAAAATATGCAATATTATAAAAGAGAGATAAATACAGACAGCTATTTTCAAATATACGATCACACCAGGAAATTGCAGGAGCCAGACTTAGCCGACAACAAAAGACACTGTGTAATACCATTTGTACAAAGGAAAATCTCGAGAAATAATTTAAAAGGCATTTCATATGAGCATTGTTTCCTTACGGAATATGACGTATGAAGAGATACGCCATCTTAATAATACATATCTGACTGATGTGTATTCACAGAAATTCTTGGGTTTGTTTTGTTTTGGGCCTGTAAGAAATGAGTTTTAGTACCAAAGTACCAAAGTAGTTACGTGGTCTAGTATTTGCCATAGATTCATAGACAGATGTAGACAAACATCATAATATAATGAACCAAAGTTGTTAATGTAGCAAGACACCATTTTGACGTTATTTGCTAAGTGATGGTGATATTATTTGACTTTTTGATCAAAACATAGTGTAACAAGCAGCAATTGTGGCATAGGGCTAATAGGAAATGCAGATGACGTTTACCACAAAGTACTAGAACCTCAGTTTCAGTTGTCCAATAGCGTTTGAGCAATAACAGTTTTCTGATATTGAGAGAGATATTAGGCATTTTATGCTCTTCCCATATCGAAATAATAGGGATAATCCCTGGAAGCAAGGAGATTTGGCGATCTGGCAACACTCGCCACATCAAAATGCCGTACGATAGTTGCCGCACTAGATTAACATACATTTGACCCCGTGTAGTTTTGGAATGTAACAAACTTTTTTCTTAATATCCTGTTTATCAGTTTCTCTAAACCAATCCAATTAATTAATTTATTCAGGAGAACATAGAAATGAAATCAGTGTCAGTGATAAAAAAGTTGGCATGTTTATTTTTATTACGATCTACTAACGTGAAATTATATGGCTTTTCTACGTGTTTTTTAGCATTTAAGTAATTACCTAGCTTTTAGTATTGTATTACCTTAATAAAAACCTAATACCTACTTACTTTATTCGTTTTAGTACACGGCTTAGAAGAGTTTTTACTTTTTAAACGTTTATCTTGTTTTTTTTTTATTTGGCCGACTTAAGACCGTCTTTAAGTTTTTTTCTAAACTGTATGTTAGTGTGATGTACGATAAAGAATATTCCATCTGTCTATCTATCTAAGCTGATTAATTTTACTATTATGTTATTTTGTATGTATATATTAAAAATCTAGGTATCAAATCGAACATTCCACATACAGCCGTTGGTCGGGGCTGGTGATCTCCGGACTGCTATTACTTAAATATGTATAGTAGTAATTAGCGCGTCTATTTATATTTTAGAATAATAGATATTGTCCTCACATTTCATTTGCACTTGAAATGCAATGCAATGTAACCAGAAATTTGTAAAAATCATTTTGAAAAAATATCCTTGGAGTTTCTTGCCTGTTCTTCTCCATAGGATCTACGTATTGGAACAGGCAACTAGCTTCACGACTGACTTAGTCTGACTGACTCCTACTCCTGAAAATCCAAAAATACCTATTATTGATTTAATTGAAACAAATGGTTTTGATTTTGATTTTGCATCAAAAACATACTTCAACATCATCTAGCGGAGACGACTTGAACTACGTAGAAACTACTAATCCTGCATCCGCAATGAAAGTTCTCTCAACAACTTCAACCGTTGGTCCCCGGTCCACCGGGCATGATCACCTAGCCTGGTCGGAGGATCCTTCCTTTGCGTTGGAGGGACACAACACTCATTCCTACGTAATATCATACAAAAGTACGCGCCACCTTCTACCACGTGATAAACAAATCAGTCTACCAAAATGATCTTACACAGATTTAAATAAAGAACTAAATTTCAAGGCGTATCACGCGTCAAGTGAAGCTAGCTCTCCTTATCTCAAGTTATGCATTGATAAACAGCGACAGCTCTCTGTTAACTTAGACATATGGGCAACAAACCAACTTGCTGAGTACACGTATGTGTTTGTGTACGAGCATATATAATTATGGGTAATTGGGTGCAACTTTGTGGTCCTAAATACTCAATTATGTGTTAGTTTGTGGGCAATTAAGTGTACATCTTGGGTTTATGTTGGTGTACTGTATTCTATTGTTAGAAAGTCGCTATATACATGGGATCATTAGTTTCATTTACGGCCCGTTTTTAAATAATATGACCGTGGCGGTACGTTCTACTTTTTTATAGATAAGCTCTAAGCCACATCCGACACCAGCCTTTCCATCTTTATGAGTATTTTCTTTGTTAAAATTCAAAAAATAAACTAAAATAGTAGTGTATTATAAACATCAATGAAGAAATCAAGAATTGGTGTAAATTTTAGACACTTGTCCTTGCTATGTAAATGTCCATTCTGTAAATCACGGCGTATTTTAATAAGAATAATAGCAGTAATATTCTCGGATATATTACCCAACGCCTATCTAGACCAAAACTAAGCAAAGCTTGCACTGTGGCCACTGTGGGTCTTAACACGGTTAAATGTCGGTACTTCGATACTTATTCTTCCTTTGGTAAATATCGGATATATTACCCAACGCCTATCTAGACCAAAACTAAGTAAAGCTTGCACTGTGGTCACTGTGGGTCTTAACACGGTTAAATGTAGGTACTTCGATACTTATTCTTCCTTTCTATCTAGACCAAAACTAAGTAAAGCTTGCACTGTGGTCACTGTGGGTGTTAACACGGTTAAATGTCGGTACTTCGATACCTACTTATTCTTCCTTTGGTAAATATCGGATATATTACCCAACGCCTATCTAGACCAAAACTAAGCATAGCTTGCACTGTAGCCACTGTGGGTCTTAACACGGTTAAATGTCGGTACTTCGATACCTACTTATTCTTCCTTAGGTAAATATCGGATATATTACCCAAAGCCTATCTAGACCAAAACTAAGTAAAGCTTGCACTGTGGTCACTGTGGGTCTTAACACGGTTAAATGTCGGTACTTCGATACCTACTTATTCTTCCTTTGGTAAATATCGGATATATTACCCAACGCCTATCTAGACCAAAACTAAGCATAGCTTGCACTGTAGCCACTGTGGGTCTTAACACGGTTAAATGTCGGTACTTCGATACCTACTTATTCTTCCTTTGGTAAATATCGGATATATTACCCAACGCCTATCTAGACCAAAACTAAGCATAGCTTGCACTGTGGCCACTGTGGGTCTTAACACGGTTAAATGTCGGTACTTCGATACCTACTTATTCTTCCTTTGGTAAATATCGGATATATTACCCAACGCCTATCTAGACCAAAACTAAGTAAAGCTTGCACTGTGGCCACTGTGGGTCTTGACACGGTTAAATGTAGGTACTTTGATACTTATTTTTGCTTCGGTAAATATATGATATATTACCCAACGCCTATCTAGACAAAACTAGGCAAGCTTGCACAGAGGCCACTGTGGGTCTTACATAACACGGTTAAATGTCCTAACCTTGATACTTATTTTTACTTTAGTGAATACTAATATTATACGAAGAAATACCCTGACAAAAGCATGCATACAAATACATTTTTATTTACTATTTGTAAATACCGGTTCAGTAAAATCTTATTTCTCATGGTCAATTAAATTTTTTGTTTCGATTTATTTATTTTTCAAAAAGTTGCAATTTTTTTTAAAATTTGATTATTATTTAATTTTAAAATATGTAATTGTTATTGTAGAGATCGCCTGGTGGTCGAATTTCGAAAATAATTCATTGGGTTCTGTTTTGTTCTGTTTCATTGACAGTATCACTTATGCCTCGTTCCTATACACAAGAAACGATTAGTTTTGCTTACGGACGGTAATTTGAATTTTCAACGAAATTTTAAGTCCGTAAGCAAAACGAATCGCTTCTTGTTTATAGGAACGTGGCATGAATCTATGAAGTCAAACTATCAATCTATCAATAACATACCTTGATTTCATCCGCTGGCGTTGGCCGTGAAATCTCCGGTAATGTTGGACGAACATTTCCTGCTAACAAAATCATCGCTCCACCAAATCGGCTTTGATTGTTTCGCAGATCTTTCATAGTTCTGTCTAATGCCTCATCAGACTATTTATGTGCCATGGTGCATTCATACCACACTATCAAGTTACATTGCTGCAAAACCTTTTCCATTGCCGAGTTCATCGAAATGTTGCAGGTCGGAGTTTCGTTGCTTGCAAATTAAATAGAAAAGTTATAGTTTATTTACAAAAACTTAAAAAGAAATATACAAAGCAAGTCTTGTTACCTTAAGTTGGCATGAAATTGTCGCTATATTTGTTGCCCCAAAGGAAGTCATTCGGAAGCAGTAGTTATATTTTTGTATGTTTGTAAGGAAATGTATAGAATCCGTTCCAGTTCCTGAAACCAATCAGTACAATGGCTCTGGTGGCGGTACCAATGGCACCAATTTCACTTTGCCATTTGCGCAACACAACCATTTGCTTCATTTTTGTATTTCAATACCTTACAATGTGGGCAAACTGAGTTCATCGATCATATATACTGGGCCCTGAAGCTTTAAATGTAAAAAGAAAAAACTATCTGATATAAATAATAATTTCTACCACCTAAATTTTTGGGAGCAAACATTCAAACAACGGTCACAAAAAAACTCTCAGACTCGGGACAAATATTTGTGGATCACACAATCTTTGTCCTGTGTGGGATTTAAGCCTACAACAGGCGCTTTCGGCGCGGCTCCGTGCGCAGACAAAAAAAAATTAATATATCTAAAACTTGTCATAAAGGAAAATGGTTGGCCTATTTATTTATAGAAAGATTTTACTTTAAATATTATCAGGAAATGATAAAATATTTTTACTAAAATCAATATTTATCTTAATCCCACTAATATTATAAATGTGAATGAATGAATGGATGTTTGTTACTCTTTCACGCAAAAACCACTGAACCGATTGCGATGAAACTTGATATGTAGATAGCTGGAGACCTGGATTAACACATAGGTTACTTTTTATCCTGATATTCCTACAGGATCGGAACTTACGCGGGTGAAACCGCGAGGCGCTGCTAGTAATATTATATAGGCGAAAGTTTCTGAGGATCAATGGACGAATGAATGGATGTTTCTTACTCTTTCACGCAAAAACGTCTGAACGGATCTGGATGATATTTGCCACAGAGATTGATTATAGTCTGGAATAGCACATAGGCTACTTTATATACCGGAATAATTCACCGTGCCCACCGGACCGTAGACTGACCCTTTATATCGATTATTTACAACAATTATTAACCGATTTTAATGTTAAAGGCAGCAAATTGATCGTTTATATATTACCTACAAAACGTATGTCCTTGAATTCCGTTATTGTAAATCGGCTTAAAGCTACGCTTAAAAAATCTTATTTTTCATGATTTTGCATCAGAAAAACGTTTATTAAAAAATGATGAGCAACTCTAAAATGGAAGGAAATTCACAGATATGTTCTTATTCGATAAATACATATCATGAACTACGTGGTTACCTACGGTCACTGTAGACTTCACCAAAATTTCCACGTGAACGAAGTCGCAGGCATCAGATAGTATTTAGTAAGCATTATTTTCTCTTGCTGATGTTACGTAACCAACAGCCTGTAGCTTCAGTAGTTACTATTCATTGGAGTTAAGAACGAAATTAATTCTTGCAGTGGGTAGAACACGGGAAAAGGGAATCATTCGTGGGTTTCAAATGTGGGCCGAATACGGAAAAACTCACCTAGAGGTATTTTCCAGTTTTACCAACAGAGATATTTTACACTAGATGCGCTCCGCGGTTTTGCCCGTGTAAGTCCCGATGCCGTGGGAATATCGGAATAAAACCAGCATATATATATTAATCTAGATATCCAGCTATCAATGTAAGTTTACCATAGTTATTGTGTGTCTTAGGTGTCTGTGAATAAAACATTTTTCTTTCTTTTTTTCTTTTCTTTCTTACATACCAAGTTTCATCGCAATCGGTTCAGAAGTTTTTGCTTGAAGGAATTACTCCTTTTCAAATTCAAACATCCATACATCCTCACAAACTTTCACGTTTATAATATAGGATTATGCGTAGGATTGTGCGATAAAATGTTAAATTGATGTACATTTCATCAATACATTTTCGTTCGATAGTATTTTTTATAAAACAAAGCACCTACAAGGTAAATGAGTACTTTAAAGCTATAGGGTTAATTAGCCTAATTAATACTGCTTACAAGTATTGGTATAGGTATGTAGGTAGCTAATTAAACTCATGATATTTATTCCAATAATTCCAATTACGTGTCTAAATAGTATTAATCTGATATTCATTTAGTATTAGGGGCTTTGTTTATATAGGAATTGGGCTTTATAATCACTACATAATGTAAAACAAAGTCCCCCACCGCGTCTGTCTGTTTGTTGGAAAGCTGAAAAACTATTGAACGGATTTTCATGCGGTTTTCAATAGACAGAGTGATTCATGAGGAAGGTTTAGGTGTATAATTTATTAAGATTTTGTGTAAATTGATTGAAATATGTTGATGATTGTTGAAGATGTCTCTGCTACCTGTGCGAAGCCGGGGCGGGTTGCTAGTTATTTTTAAGAAACAAATTTTTCATTCAACCCGTTGTTAGCAAAGTAGGTAGAAATTATTTAAAAATATATAAGTCATGGTAGTTTTTAGGAAGTGCAACAAAAATATGAGAAGGATATAACCTTAACAAACTCAACTTTGTTTGTTACGCTTTCACACCTTAACTGCTTAACTGATCATCATGAAATTTTGTCAGGGGTACAGAATTCCGTATTTATTTTAATAACATACGTTTACCTTACTTTAATAAGTTTTTTATACGTCAGCGACAATAATTCTGACCCGTCGTCACTAGAATATAGCACTCGTTCATATCCCTTAATATTAACAATTTTATTTTTGAAAGGTTGAACTCATGAGAAACCAAATTAACGGTATCCTATACGCCAATTATTTACAATACCTCCGTAGTTTTTTGTTAAAAAATCCGATAACATGAAATTATTTCACGAGAACCATATTTTCGGAATACCAATTTTACGAGAATCATAAATGTCGGCATTAAAATCAATGGAACGGCATCGCAAGATACGGTTTCCGTTGCATTGAGCAGCTGGGCCGTACCAGCAGTACTGACGAACGATAACTAGTTATAACATTTGTTTTTGAATATTTAATCATTTTCAGAGCCAGATTCATTTATTTACGAGAGATGTGGTAACGTAATGGTGATAAAAGTAGTACATAGGTCTATCACGCTCTACCATAATAATGGTCAATAGTGGTAAATATGTCAATCTTACAAACTAAATATTGTGTGATAAATTTATGTGAAAAAATAATATTTTTTCAGTGTTGTAAGTAATTAATTAATTGTATGAGAAAAATTAAAATGAAATGTCAACCTAGAATAATTGTATGTTGTGGTGGTAAGACCCGTCATGGAGGATTGGCTAGAGAGGCGACATGACAGCCTCTCCTACCGGCTGACGCTGATACTCATTGGACACGGCTGCTTCGGTAAGTACCTGTGTCGTATGGGCCGGGAGCCAACGTCTGCGTACCACCACTGCGGAGGCTGTCACGAGGACACTGCTCTCCACACCTTAGGGGAGTGTCCAGGGTGGGCGCAGCAGCGCCTTAACCTCACATCGGCTGTTGGTCGGGAAGCTTTTCGCTTGAGACCATGGTTCTGTCCATGGTCCGAAGCGAGAGTGCGTGGAATTTCGCAGCCTCATTTTGCGAAGATGTGATGATGGCTAAAGAGGCGGCGGAAAGCCGCCTCCGGCCTCCATGAGCGCTCGCCTGAAGGTGACGAATGGAGCTGTCCGTTACCCTGCCAGAAGCAGGCCTGTGACACCGGCGGCTTCGATTCCTAAATACCACTTCACAGTTAGCTCCGGTAAGGTGATGACCCGTTTGGGTTTTTTCCCAACTAAGTTGGAGTCGGCTTTCAGTCTAACTACGATACGGCCGAACTTTGATGTTTTACGTGAAGATACTGCCATCAGACCTTCACAACCCTTGGGTAGTACTTGTACTAGGCGATATCGAAGTTCCGTAGTTAGACAGGCTATCGGACTTTTTAGGGCTCCAACTACCCGTAACCAATCAGTCAATCAAACCAATAGCAGTCCTCTATGCAGAGGCTGTCTCAACACGGAGGAAACGGCCGCCCACGTTGTCCTGGAGTGCGAGGAAGTGGCCACACAACGGGAAAATATCCTCGCGGGAGCGAGGTCGCTCCTAGAAGCCTGTGAACGCCTCGGAAGGCTTCTGTGCTTCTGGAAGGAGCTAGGCTGGCTCAACTAGTCAGCTTATCTGAACGCACAATGGACTGCCTATGAGTCTAGATGCGGAAACAGAGCCCTTTACCAATACCTATACCCGTACCCAATGCCACAGATGTTTGTATGGCACTCGGGACCGACGGTTTAACGTACTCTCCGAGTCACGGAGGGGTCTCAATCTGTTAAGAATGGTCACCCATCCTTGACTGACTGGCTAGTATTACTTAACTTCATAATGTGTTAACCTACTCGGTTACCACTTAGCCACGAGCCCATTTATATTATAGTTGATTTTTGTTGAAATAATATTAATGATGATTTTTATGAATATGCTGTGTCCGTCAAATTTAGATTCAAAATTAGACTATGCAATTTTTTAGTTTTTTTATAATCAAATTGAATGAAGGTGTTTCTATAACTGTGAATGAGAAAGAAATCATATAGTTATGTATACAAATTAAGCGGCGGTTTCGTAAACGTCAAACTTGCGATCTAGTAATTGCAGGTTCAAACTCCACCCAGTGCAATAACGACGTGAACCCACTCCTAACACAAGCATTTAGCTTAGCTGGATGTCCACCACAACAACAGCTTAGTCAATGTTCATTAAACGTAGCTCAAGGATTATCTTGGCGAAACCAGTTTGATCCGAAAAAAGGGAGGCGTTTAGAAACAACAATATAAAGGCAGACAGAAATGGACATGTCATGTGCATCAAGCTTAAAACATACTCACTTGCGCGTCAGGGTTAATAAAACTAAACATCAAGAGATGCCATTCTTTTTATTTCCGGATATCCTCTACGTTATCTTAAAATCTCAGCTGGAAATATCCATGGGGGGTGAAAAAGCAACAATTTTCCGGCAGACCGTCTCGCCCATAAACTGGGTGACAACACCATCATAAAGTCTCGTTCGTATTCACGTCACCCTGGAGCATCAACACTTATCGCTCACAGAGGGGTCCCCGTGACGTGCTTGTCCTTGAATCGTTGGGCCTGGATAGGAAAAGGGCTGTTTGACTTGCAAAAAAGAGGTTTCGAGTCACGTGTGCGGTTAAGTTTAATAAGAATACAAGTAATGTGTAACATCACGTTGCCACCATATATAAGCCCTACAGTACTTGAGGAAAATTGTCGTCCTCGGAAAACCTCGTCATATTGCGAAACAAACAACAATATAACACATCAGCCTACTGCATAGCCCCGGCCAGCATTTACATACGTATGACTGTAAATGGATAGGCTGGCCTGTTGGCCTAGTGGTTAGTGACCCTGACTGCTATGCCATTGGTCGTGGGTTCGATTCCCACCCGAGTCTGGGTGTTTTTTGTGTCCGTTGTTTGTATGTTTGTAAAAGTCCCTCGCGACACAGGAGTAATTCCTAATGCGGGACTTGTCTTTTTTTCAAAACAAAACAAAACTTAAGTGAAAAAAAAACTTTAGCGTAATCTTGGTTCGTTTCCTTTAGTTTTGGGTTAAATCTTGGTTTAGCCCATGATTATGGAATACTGGCCAGTAAACAGTCCTATCAGTATTATTTATCATATCAATATCAATATTACTTTCATGACATTCCGCAATTTGGATAAACCGTCTCTTTAGAAGGATCCCTAAGAATTCTTATCCATTTTTCTGTAATCGAAGTGACCAACTATAACCGCGTGTAGGTACTTTAATCCCTATTGTTCGGCGCTACGAGGGTGTACCGAACAGATAAGGCCTTTATTGTATCTTAACGGAAACGCGTCTGGGTTCCGTAGAAAGCTAATTTACATAGTGGCCTTAGTGTTAATTGAATTGTATATAAGTTCGTTACGTGATTGTATATTTTCATTTGTAATTAAACTTGATTTATGATTGTTATTAATCTGGTAAATGCGAAGTTTGGGAGGCAGAGATATAATCAGGCGATGAAAGTTTTCTGAGAGGTTATGTGTGGTATACTCGTATTTAGTTGAAATTGTTGTTTATAATTAGCGCATATGCCGTATGTTGTCGCCACTTCAAAAACTCTTATTTATTTTATTAAAAATAGGGACAAACTATAATAGATGATAACACAGTTCACTATTTAATAAGAATAAGAATAAGTTAATAGATATTATTTTGACTGGTTATACCGGTAACACAATGGTATTGGTCGATTGATAAATATGAATGAATAGTGGGGTTATAAAAGGGTAGGAATAAGTTCGGAACGGGGTCTTGAGTGCGAATAGTGGTACGAACAACTTGGCAGTTACAATTAGTTAGTGATTTTCATATTTTATATCAGTGGTTGTGAGACTGTTTTCCTACACGTACATACATTATATGTACGGTAAGTTTTTTTATCGTGTCTAAACTCCCGCGGGTCTTTGATCGACGTTTCAATAACTCGAACAGATTTGACAGCTCTGTTAGTTTAACAATACTTTGATCACTTTTTCAAAAACCGGGTGTAGACTTTTATAAATAGACAAAAGTTGCACTTGTTGTAGCTATTTTTTGTGTAAATACCATTAAAGGCGTCAAATGAATTATCAAGATGAGTAAAAATACATATATAGTTAGATATTATAAAATCAATTCATGCATGCAGGCTTGCCTGTTGGTCTAGGTCGTTAGTGACCCTGACTGCTAAGCCAGAGGTCGCGGACTCGATTCCCACCCAAGATAAATAATTGTGTGATGAGCACGATAATTTGTTCTGTGTCTGGGTGTAATTTATCTATAATATGGTATGTATTTAGAAATATATAAGTATGTTTATCAGCAGTCTGATTACCATAGTACAGGCTCTGCCTAGTTTGGGATCAGACGCAGCAGACACGGCCGTGTGTGAGGTGTGTGAAGTTATTATTATTATTATGTAGAATTTAATCGATTTTTATGATAGGTATGTGTAATTATGATTAGTGGACTTTTTTTATATTGTTATACCCATATATTATGTTGGTGATACAGGAACCTACTTTGCTTCAAGCAGTTATATAAGTTACCAAAACATAGCAAAAACAACGGTTATGTTATCAGTAGTTTCTGAGATCGGGAGATTTTTTAAATCAATTTATTTCCTATACTTTAGAAAATGTTTCATTCAAACTTATATTATTATTTATTAAATATTGATTCATGTGTGTATTTCGACAGGAACCCTTTATTAAGAAGTGTAGAGGCATATAGCTTTAGTATCAGGCGCCACACAGAAAGGACACATACAGGCGTAAGCATACAAAAAAAAAGTTCGTCTTGTAACCTTTATTGGGCTAAAAATTAAGTCAGTAAAGTAGCTGTACTATAGAACAGAACGATGCAATCTGATGCCTATAATACGAGGGGAACCTTGAGAAGTTGCGTTGATGTCAGCTGTGTTGACAACTTTTGTCTTTTTTTTTAACCCCCGACGCAAAAAGATATAAGTGTTATAAGTTTGACATCGATGTCTGTGTGTGTGTGTGTCTGCCTGTGGCATCGTAGCTCTCAAACAGATAAACCGATTTCGATGCGGTTTTTTTAATTTGAAAGCCAGTTTCGTTGCGGTGGTTTCTTAGCTATGTTTGGTTAATATCGGTCCAGCAGTGTAAGAATATCAGCTCTTTTCCAAAATTTTAAATTTATGATTATCTCTTTAAGCGACTAATCACATCTGGGTAGCTCTCTCTCATAGTAAATAACAGTACCATAGTATATAGTTACTACTATTTTCAAACTAGAAAAAAGTACAGAAAGCTCATTTATAAATATTAGACAAACAAATAACGACTCCTATTCCTACGTAGTTAAGTGCAAAATGGCTTGAAAAGGTTTTTCTTTTCAAGCCAGTTTGCACTTAATTACGTAGTGATGAGAATCAACATTGCTTGTTCAAAAAATATTTGTATATCGTTACATTGCATAAGGTATGTGACGAATCTCTACACGCGATAGTTAATCTTCTTTATTACATTTGTATACTATACTCAAGATATAAATAAGTATTATAAAAATAGGTAATACCCATAATAATAAAGACCACAGTACACACTGGTTTAAGACATTCGAGATGTCTGGCAAAGTAGATAGAAGTGAGTCATGTCTCTGCAAAATAAATTGAAATAATATATAATAAAATAAATATCACATATTTTATTCACAGTGCAATATAAAAGAAGAAAAAGAGAACATTCATAGAACATGTTCAAACATAATAAAATCATTATTATCTTCTTAAATAAGCATAAGCCACTTCATTCTTTCACCTTTGTCATTGCTTTTTTTTTAATTCCAAAAATAGTATTAAAAATAAATTATTAAAATACACTGTACGCAATACGCAAAGACGTCACGTAATAATCACAAAATTGAGAACGTAGTATCTAAATCTCACGAATTGAGAACTATAAAGAACGTTACATTTTCTTATTGTATTTTTATTAAAAATCTGTACAATATTTCTCTTTGGTATCCAATACAGTGTCACTATTCGAAAGGAGAGAGCACATAACACGACGTCCAAAAACAACGGGGTGCGCATTACCGCTATGAACACATGGGCTCTTGGCCGCACCATGAAAAATTCATAACCGATATCATAGAGTAATGAACAGAGGAGCCATATGAGATTTGAAGTTACCTTAGAACTGGCGTTTTTAGTGTCTGGTTGTTTGATTTTAGTAGGTACATATCGATTTAAAATCCTAACATAAATAATACTTGTCACATTGTCAGTCATTCGTAAGAATGCTTAGAGCGCCCTCTATCGGCGTTACGCAGAGTCTAGGCGGAGGCCGATTGGCGTGCGGACGGACGTGTTTACGTTTAGTCGCCGCCGAGTCCACACTAGCATAGGAACTGTACAGTGATTCTTTGCGTGTTTAAAATACATCAGTGAATTAATATCAAAAACGAGTTTTATCGCAGATACCCACTCCGTGCCCACATTATGTCTAATCCTGTGCCTGAGAATTCTATATATTTATAAATTAATTATAAATAAATGACAGTTTGTTTATTTGTTTGTTACGCATTTTACTCAACCGATCTTTATGTAAATTTGCTTGCAAGTTGCAAACGGACATAAAAAAGTAATATTCCAAAAGGAATAGAAAAGTAATCTGAACGTGACCCGAAGTAGATGGCATGAGCTGGTGACAAATAAATTAACTTTTTATACGCAGACTATTTGTAATAAAAAAAACTTGGTTAACCAATTCAATTGAATCTGTATCAACTTATGTTAAGATTGTATTTGAAAGAATGTTATACTTACCATCGACTTTTCATACAACACAGCAATTGGGTTTTATAAAGTTCAAACAAATTATAGTGAAAGTGGTAAAAATAAATATTAATTAGATATGACACGTCTATTTATTGTTTAAAATTTTACAGTACTGAAGTAAGAGAGAATGATAATTATCTTAGTATTCCACGAATTCCGGCGCCAAGTTCAATGTGTTAAAAGGCGGGCAACTTTCTCACTTGTTTAATTTCTCACGTTTCAATTCATGTCCATGCAGTAAGCTGTCTGACTACATCAGACAGTCCTTTCTGGAAGCAAATTAATCTTTGGCAAACTGTAGTGGTACACTAATAATAATATGTGTGCACCCACGTGTTGTTCAGAGTTCGTTGCTCGCCCACAATCCGTAGTGACAACAAATCTTGTAGGAACCTGTTTATTATTGAAAACTCGACCGTGTTACTTATTATGTGGGACTCAGTTGATATATTGTCTTTTCTATCAGGGATTGTAGAGTGGATAGGTGTTGGTTTTAGAGGTAAGAGATTTTAAGAAGAAGATGGAGATGAAAGGATTTTCTTTTAATAGAATACTTTTCTTAGTTTATTGTTTATGTCACGGTGACTAAGAAATAAATGAGCTTAACTAGAGCAAGGAATAATCAGAAAGAGATAAGCAGTTTTCATTATTCCTTACGCAAAATAGACATTATAACAAAGCTCTTTCTGAACTCTAACTAAGTGTAGCTTGTACTACTTGTTATTACATGTTTTTTAAACTAACAGATTCTCCATAGAAACACCCAGGTCAATGCACATAAATATTTGCACTAAACGGAAATCGAACCCGTGATCCCTGACGTTGCAATGACACACAATGACGTAGCTAATCCTTTAAAAACCTTTGAATGACCTCATATTGAAGACATTAGGATAAATTATAACAGGGAGATAATCCTACGGGCATAGTGTCCAAATAGCTTATTACGTCACGTTCTTTCGACACACACACTTATGAAATAAGCAAAAAAATTGATATTCGGATTTAGAATTTTAACACAAACATACCTCCAGTGCTCTAACCCCAAAAACTCTCGACGGAGGCCCAGCAAAAGTAGTCGTAACTCATTTATTTAAAAGATAACGTTTAAAAGTTTTCGCAGTAATTTCCGAGATAGCCACATCTCTCAACTTATTTTTTATTTCGTTTTTTTTTTTTTAATTTACGACAATCTTGCTCCCCAAAAGTTTCATTTATAACCGTAAATTATTTAAGCGGCTCGTTAAACGTTGACCGCAGTGAATTGGCGGGCATTAACCCTCTCGTTTCTTTACAGATGCTTTCTGGTAAAACAAAATGGCTGACCATTTGTCAGTCTACATTTAGTTCATTCGTTTTAATCACTATTTCTACCAATACAACATCGCGCACCAATTTAATGACATGTGTATTACACAAATATTATTTTAAGTCTACAAGTTATCTAAATTATGAAAATGTATTGCATGGGATAGAGATAACACAACTAGAAATTAAAAACGGTTGTATTATTGTTCACTTATAATTTAATGAATTTTGTAATTCACACAAACATTAGTGTAGTATCCACTAGGAAAGCACACTTTATAAAAAAAGAAAATGGAAGAAAAGAGACTCGAGTCAGTAGGCAGAGAAAGTCAGACAGAGAAGAACAAGTGAGGAACGTTAATAAATGAAAATGCTTTACTTTAAAATATTTCAAATAGAACAATTTTAACATAAATTAAAAGTTTAAAATAATATCGACTTAAAAATCCAATCAACGATTAAAAAAGAGCTAATGATCTTCGAACGGCTGATCAGATTTTCTTGAATTGTAGCTGATAACTCTCCGATCCAGTCACTTTTTAAACAAAAAAAAACTAAATGAAAATCGATTTATCTGTTTAGCCAGACACACAAATACAAGGATACACATGCTAACTCATAACACCCCCCATTTTTAAGTTTGGGGTTAAAAGCTGATCGTTTGACATGGGTACCGTTGGTAAAACAGACGTGATGCTATTACGATCAACAAAATATAACCAAGGAAATCATGCATATTTCAAACGTTATATACCATTTCATTTCATTCATTTTTTATAACTTTTTGCTCAACTTAGTTGGTAACACAATCAGTATTATACCCGAGAACTATGCTCGCAATTTGAAGCGCTTGATGCAGCGCTGTGTGCTTCTCAAGCGAGATGTTAATTTCGCTGACATTTTGTGGTACACCGCACGTTGCGCTGTCATGAGGCGGTTAAGGTGCGCTGGAATACAGCTTTGTTGTGTATTTATATGTATAAAAATAGATAAAATATAGTGTCACTTATTTTGTTTATCTGGTGGAATCACACAGAATCACATTTATTCACACACGAAATCTAGATATAAGTAAATGATAAAATCTGAAATGAATTTTAAGATTTCACAAATGCTTTGGTCCATAACTTTGCCATATCACTTCAAGTATAAATATAGTAAACAAAGGTTACATTTCTTAAAAAAGAGCATAAAGTACGATTCACACCGAACCGGCCGCGTCGGAGTGCATCGGAACGCGTTTTTAGTACGGTGATGGAAATTGAAGTTTATATTTAAGTAACAATTAACTTTAAAAAAAGTATCACCTACTTCTAGCTAATTCCCGCGGCTTCGCTCGCGTAAAAGTTATTTTTGTTTATCCCTTGGGGACAGGACATTTTTCCGGGATGTCATCTATGCCCTTTCCTGTACCCCTGATAAGAGTGTTTGCAAAATGTCATCATGCAACAAACAGCATAATAAGTCCACGAACTAAAAGTCGCGCAGCGGCCCATGGAGCGAGCTATACTTGGAGTCTCTTTGCAGGATAAAATTCGTAAGTTACCGACAGAGCTCGCAGAACAAGCACTCTTAATTGGCAATGGGCTGCCAAGGATACCTAAGGACCAATGGTCGTTGGAGCAAGCGGGTCTTAGAGTGGAGACCGCGAATTGGTAAACGGAAGATCGGACGCCCGCCACCCAGATGGATCTGAGGAAGGTAGCTGGGAAAGACTGGATGCGGAAGGCGGGAGTACCGGGTGCTATTGCGCATATTGGGAGAGGCCTATGTCCAGCAGTGGACTACAAAAGGTTAAATGATGATACACTCACGCCTTTATCCCCGAAAGGGACGGCAGAAGCGTATTAAACACCCTCATTTTGCCAGCTATATTTTAGTCAGATTCACGTAATATGGGGCAAGTCTATTGCCGTCAACTGGGTACTTTGGGAAATAAAGATATAGGTAAGAAGGCAATGAAAAATGATAGTTCAGATTTATTATTAATATCAAATAGTAAGAACATTTAATTAAATGTAAAAAAAATATTTTCGTAGCTATTTTCTGAAGGAACAGCGTACAGGTCGCTAAATAACAAACAAATACCTTAGTAACAATTGAAGAAATAACCCAAGTTCTCACATGAAAGTGCACTTCGCGACTAAACACTTGGAGAGTTTCTAAGTAGTCATTTAACATTTCAGTCACATTAATTAAACGCTAACAATGCTCTAGCCTTCGGTTGAGA